>CAEFZY010072668.1:0-15225 GCA_903066815.1 Brachyrhaphis roseni | reverse complement strand
ATTTTTCGTGCCTCGTCAGGGAGCGCTGCCGAACGCGTCGGTGCATCCCGCCTGGTGGACGGGCGCGGAAACTGCGTTAGAGCTTCTGCGGTGGGGAGCAGGCTGCAATGCTGGAAACTGCGCGAGACCTTTTGCGGCGGCAGGCGGTGCTGGAACCCCCGCGGTGGCTGATAGGCCGGACCGGCGCTTGGCTGCGAGGGCCGCACGACGCTGCTCCGCAGCTTTAATTCAATGTGCGTTTGCCATATGAAGATATGTAGAAAAAAAACTTAATTTGCTATTAATGTTTATGTATTTTATTGTAAAGACAATAAACTTTGATAAGTCAGTCATTGTATTTTTCTTCCTGTTTTTCAGGAAAACAATATTTGAGTATGATATGTCAACTCTGCAATCGAAAGAATAGACAATGTGTGGAAAAAACAAATTCTGACTAAATTATTTTATTTAATTAAATTATCTTGATTTCCTAATACTGACATTTTATTTTAAAAATACATGAAAAAACGTAAAAGAAAAATTTCTTAAGAAAACCCATTGAAAACTATTATTATTTTAGGTATAAAGTGTTCCAATAAAATGATTACAATGTAAAGTAATCTAGTTAGTAAATACTTTAAAATGTATGTGTTTATTTATTCTTTATCAGTAAGAGGAAGTGACACCATCCCAGGTGCCACATTGTATTTTAAATGCGCTTACTGCAATATTATTGAAAAAAATAATAATGATGAGTCGCCAAAATAAAAGTAATGGAAAATATGTTTTTACATTATAATCCATGCTGGGGGGGGGAAAAAACAGTAACCAACTCAGAATAAGCATTTTTTTTCTCATCAACACCCCAAAATCAAATGGCAGAAGATGAGCTCATACTGGCTGGATCATGGGGTGTGTAAATCACACACATGAACATTTACTGAAATCATAAGGAAATCCGAAAGAAGGGACAGTTTTATAGTTAAGTCTGTATTTTGTCTACATTTGTATTTCAATTGTACATTACAATGCAGATTTATTTATATCATACTGGCAACACAGGCAGGGTTCAGTCTGTTGGTCAAACTGGGAGCAGTCCAAGGACCTCTGAGACATCCTGGTAGACACAGGCTAAAGCCCAGGATAAAAGACAATAAATAAAATACATCCCTGATTCCTTCACATTCAGACAAAAAACATACAATTTCAGCATATTGGAGCATTGACTTGTAGCATATTTATAGTTAAACACAGACATTGTGAAACTGAGTTGTGAAACAGAAGACTAAAAAAACAGCCCCAGCTCTGATCCTGACTGTCTGACCTGACCTGACCTGACGAAACCCGTTGGTCTTTAATGCACTTTCCTTCTAACAGTAGTTTCTCATTAGCACTCATTAGAAAACCTACACAGTATGAAAAAAGTTAGCAGAGCTAAGAAAATAACAATTAGAGTACTTACTTTATGCCAATTTAGTTACATAGGAAATATTTCTTGGGTATTTAGAAGTTAGTTTCACCATGGGAATTCACTGTTCTGGCCTCAAAGTCAAGAATTTCTGCTCGTAAATTACATAGTTATGGACAAATACACTTATACATAATGTTCTTTTTCATTTATACCTGTGAAAGGTAATGCCAGTTTCTACTGTAAAACTTTATACTTTACTAATCCCCAAAGGAGAGATGGATTTAGTTTATGATTTAATAATAATAATAAATAACAAGGAGTAGTGATAGTTTTAAGGGCACACACATATCGCTCAGTATATTGTTAAATGTATATTCAACATTTAAAACGCACAGCTCTAGAGACGATGTATGCTTTATAAAGTTTGATAGCCTCGAGCAGAAAGGACTTGCTGTAGTGTTCTTTAGCACATCTGGGCTGCAGTAATCTTTGGTATGTCTGCTCCTCAGGCTGTCCACCATGCTGTAAAGGGGATGAAAGGCATTATCCTTGATAGCTCTGTTCTTCTTCAGCATCTTCCTGTAGAACAGCTTGATCCCCACAACTGACTCAGCTTTTCTTTTCAGTCTAAGTCTTTCAGCTTCATTGCAGCACTCAAGCACACCACTACATGGATGGAACTGGCCTCTGATGACTGATAGAACATAAATCGCATCCTTGTGCAGATGTTAAACGACCTGAGCTTCTGTCGAAAATAGTCTGCTCATGGGCTTTTTGTAGAGCACCTCAGTGTTCTTAGTGCACTGTAGCTTCCAGTCTAGTGTAACATCAAGGTGCTTGCAGGATTTAACCTGCTCCACATCTATTCTGACATGGAAATTGAGAGCAAATGTGTTTTCTTTTTGCAGAAACTGACAGCCATTTCTTTGGTCTTGTTTACATTAATCAGGAATTGGTTCCTTCGGCACACGTCACAAAATTGTCCACCAATGTCCTGTACGGCGTCTCCTGTTTCCCTTCCACACACCCTACGATACCCGTGTCATCAACCTTTTGCAGATGGCACAGTTTGGAACAGAACTTAAAGTCCGCAATGTAGGTGGTGAATAAAAAGGGAGACGGCACAGTTCACTGGAGAGCTCCAATGTTACACATTAGATTGTCTGATATGCAGCTCTGTAATCTCACATACTGAGGTCTGGCATTCAGATAGTCGATGATCCAGGTGATGAATGATGTGTCCATGCCCATTTTTACTAGCTTATCAAGTAGTTATCCTAGCTGGATGGTGTTGATGGTTGTTGAAAAGTCAAAGAAAAGGATGCTGACAATGGTGTCAGGTCTGTCAAGGGAGGAATAGGTTGTCTGCAGCAGGTGTATAATTGTGTCATCCACTCATAAGTGGATGATGCAATTTGATGCAAATTGCAGAGGGTCCTGGGCTACATATGCCTGAGTCATCAGAAGTACCAGAACCAGCTTCTCCATAACCTTCATAATGTGTGAGGTCAGAGCTATGGTTAACAGTTGAAACAAGTTCATGCAGACATTGAATTAACGACCTCCAATCACTCAAAGGCCACATTCAAGATGGTGGCAATGTAACATAGGACTCAGTGTTCAAAGGGGGGTGTTCATACCCAGCCTGCTTACCCACCAGCCTGGGTAATCAGAGCAACATTTGTGGAGGCATCCTGGAGCGCCATGGTGGCACTGGTACTGGAGCCACTGTAACAGAAAGACCCAGTATGGCAACTGCTAATGTATGGCCTCTTTATAGCTCCATGATGAAGGAATTGGAGAGCTTCTGGCAAGCCAGTGCAAAATAAGCAGATTAAAATGTGAACCTGTATGTCTTTGTACCCATGAAGGAGTTGGAGGATCCGGTTGCTTGGATACCCACCCCCTTCAACTGGACACAGACAGCTGCACAGCCAGCCTCCTAACACTCAGCCCTGTCTACGCCGATGGGAAGAAAAGCACAGGAGACACAGACAGCCTGGCTGCAGCTCCTGGGAACCACGGCACCTGTCTCACCCTCAATGACCATGACCGCATCAGACAGTTTATCCAAGAATTCACTTTCAGAGGCTTGCTGCCACATATAGAAAAAAACATCAGACAACTGAATGACCAGGTAAACCTTTGGGGTGCGTTGAGGAAAACAAGTCATGTTTGGAAAATTTCATTCTATTAAGGTCATTCTTTTCTTTAATGCTATAAATCTTGAATTTCCTAAATGAAAATTAGGCGTCAGTCCTCATCTGCAGTGTAACTTATAATTGTTACAAATACTACATGTTTTTTGCTATCTTTTTTCTTCTGATTTCTCTTTCATCATCATTCTAGCAGCTCTTAACCTCACTCTATGTTCTTAGCTGGTTTCTAGGAAAGGACTGAGCCGGTCTTTGTTCACGGCCACCAAGAAGTTTTTTGGTGGAGGTAAAGTTCCAGAGAAAAGTGTTAATGAACCAAAGAGCACTTATGGCCTTCAGTAAGCTCCCTTCCTCTACTTTATCACCAGACACCATGGGAGGCCAGCATTGTGTACTAAATTAGTCCTGATGCTTTCTTTCTGACACCAGATACCCCCCTGAAGCTCCTGAGCTGCAGATCAGAAAGATGGCTGACCTCTGCTTCCTGGTTCAGCACTATGAGCTGGCCTATAGTTGCTACCACACAGCCAAGAAGGATTTTCTGTCAGACCAGGCTATGTTGTATGCTGCAGGGGCTCTGGTAAGGTCCTCTCTTCTGTTGCACATTGGAGCACAGTTCCTCATCCCAGATCAGTGTGATGCTTTCCATGTTATTTCACTCTGTGCTCAGTACTTTAAGCTAGTCGTGGGACTTGATTCAAATTTTTAAAAGTTAATTGCAGGGTCTGTAATTAATTGCGAAGAATTGTGTTTTAATTGCATTTAATTTCCCTTTGGGATTAATAAAGTATTTTTGAATTTTGAATTTGAATTCAAATTTAAACAAAAGCTATACAGACAAAATAAGAAACACCTTTGATTTAAAATCTCAATTTGTTTTTGAATGATAGAATAAATATTCGTATGAGCTCAACAACAAAGATATTTGTTTTGATCTGCTATTCAAGTTCTTAAACCATCAGATTGGAGCGAAGTGCTGTTCTACCAGTTCAGCTTTCTAGTGTTTCATTCATGGATCTTCTTTAAGAAAATCCTCCTTTATGGGTGTGACAGAAGTGCAGGGGTAAAGCATGTTTTACCCATGGAGGCCTTATTCCTCCACATGGCTGTCACAGGTTCAAGTCCTGGGGCCTTGACCTTTAGCACATTTTCACCCTCTCTCATAATTCCGCTTCCCATCAATGCACTGTCAAATAAAGGCCAGTAGGGTAAAAAAATTTCCTTTAAAAGATAAAAGAAAATCCTTTAGAAATATGGCTGTAGATGCTGACATTGAGTGTTGGGGATGTCTGTGCTGCTGGAACACGTTTACCATTGAGATCCTATTTCAGGCTTGAGTAGCTTCACTGAAAGGTTCCTTTTAGCTCAACTTGAACAAGAATGATAGCCTTTCTCAGTGACCCATCAGTTTGGGTCTGAAGCAGAAATTAACCCCAATTGGGCTAAGAGAACCGGCTTTGTCATTCATTGCTTGTGCGTCAGATTTGCAGTCGTGCCTGAAATGCCTTTGAATGTAGTTAAAAGAAGAGATTATTCAGCTTACCATTTTTAACATGTTAAAGTCTATACAATTAATCAAAATTAACTAATTAAAGCTCTGGTTTTGCTTTAAACAAGTAACTATTTCACTGCTGCATTTAATTGTTTTTCCCTACACTTAATCAGCACAAGTCAATCTTTTAAAATTCTATAGTAATGTTTCTCTTATTTTGATGTTTTAGTGAAATGACACCAAAGGTTTAGTTTCTACTCAGCTTAGTGATTAGTCATGCAAAAATATTTTAAAAATTAACCAAATTAATTGACTTTTTTTTTTTTTCCTTCATAGTTGTACAGCTTTAGGTCTAATAATTCTGAGTTATTTTCTAGGAAATGGCTGCAGTGTCCGCCTTTCTGCAGGGCGGAGCCTCGAGACCATATCCAAGCCACTATATGGACACAGCAATCCAGACGTACAGAGATGTTTGCAAGTATGATCCTCAGCCTCCTTACAACATCACATGTCATAAGCTGCTATATGGGAGCTTATCGTCATATATTAGATGTTAAATATCACATACTGGTAGTTTGACCATAAACTTTTTGTCAGGTAAAGAATAACTGACAGTAAATATTCATTAATTACCTTTTGTGGCTGCATATTTTCCATCATCTCCTCCACAGAAACATGATGCTGGCTGAACGCTGCGCATTACTCAGCGCAGAGATACTGAAAAGTCAAGCAAAATACTCTGAGGCTGCAACTCTTCTTATTAAGATGACCAGTGAGGTGAAAAATCATGCTTTACTTGTATTTCTGTTGTTCTAGTTGAAATGTTTCAGACCTGCAGCTCACTGAGCTCTTCTGTGAAGCTGCTGTGTTTGTGTTTGTAGGACTCTGACCTTCGCAGCGCTCTCCTGTTGGAGCAGGCAGCCCATTGCTTCATTAACATGCGTAACCCTATGGTGCGCAAGTTTGCTTTCCATATGATCCTGGCTGGTCATCGCTTCAGCAAAGCAGGACAGGTACCCCTGAATGCACCTAACCTTGATTGACACTGGACATTAATATGCAGATTAAAAAACTGTTCAGAAATCCAATCAGAAATGATTCTGTTCTGAACATTTTTTAATAACCATCTGCATATTAAAGCATTCTTTTATAGTCTACAGTTAATATCTTCAGGTAATATCTAACTCAGTACCAAGAGAAATAGTTAATATCAATTTGGTTACTGTAGCAACTTTATAAAGAAGAGAAACCATGACAATATTTCTACTGTAGTCTTTTTTCTTTCCCTCACTTTATTTCTTCATGTAGAGGAGGCACGCACTGCGCTGTTATAGTCAAGCCATGCAGGTCTACAAGGACAGAGGCTGGTCTTTGGCAGAGGATCATATCAACTTTACAATCGGTCGTCAATCCTTTACACTGGGGCAGCCTGAGAATGCTTTACAGGCCTTCAGACAGATTCTGATTAATGATAGCCGACAGACAGCCACACAGCAGGCTGCCTTTCTCAGAGAATACCTCTACGTTGTCAAGGTGAGATTAAAAAGAATCTTCTGTTTTTCCGAACCTTATTCATAGATGTGATCAATACTGATCATTTTTAAAGAGGTTTCAACAAATGCCTTCATTTTAGTAGTTTGTTCTTGAATCAAATTGAAATTAAGAGTACGTAGTAATTTTTTTGGCTAGCAAATTTATTCAGTATCGGTGTGAAGTAAATAAGTCTAAATAGATAAGGATTAGATGTAAATTAAGATAACGCAAAAGAAAAATGCACTATATACTCCATTAAACTGAATTTAAAGTCAGTGATTTTTGTTTAAACATTAAGTGATGTAATGAAAATTAAAAGTACAGTTGTTGTCAGCTGTGCAGCTGTTTTACAGCTCAGAAGATTCAGCTGATGTTATCCTTTGAAAAAAATGTAGTACTTGTTAGACCCTAACCCTAACCAATCAGAGCGAGGAATAGGGTCTAAAAAGCTGCTGAGTAATTAGAAGAAAGGCTGGAACACTACAATGCCAACAAAGATTTCCGTTGATCACTGAGAAGGTTGTGAATACTTTTTGACATGGGATCTTTAATAAATTCTAAAATAAACAGAAGCATAATTATTTTTCAAAATTCTCTTGTATTGCTAAATAATCTTTAGATTGATACCTATCTATTTTTTTATTAGATAAAAACTTATCTGTTAAATGAAAACTCTAAATACATCCAAATCTAAATCTCTCAGATGGTCAGGGGTATGAGTCATTCTGGATTTAGCTGTGTTAGTCTGGCTTAGTGGTTCTCAAGTATTTTTGCTTCTGACCAAAATACCAATTCTTGTTGTTAAACAATGCAGATTAGTGACTGACAATAATAAATGCCAGTTACTGACATTTATTACTGTCACTAAATTTGCAGCAATCCTCATGCAGCAACTTCATCAGAGTAACAAGTTTAATCCTACATAAAAGTCATGATGTCATTGTAGCTCAAGTAATTAATCGAGCAGCAATAATGGTGAGTTGATTTACAATTGTTTTCTTTTCTTTTCTTTTCTTAGAGTGTTCTTGGAGAAAACGAAAACTGCCTCCCTCAGCTGCCGCTGCCTCACATCCATAGCTCTGCTACCAGAGTTTACTTTGGACATGAACGCTGCCTTGCAGAAGGTAACCCTCTGGCAGCTTTTTAAAACATCAGCCACCAATCTTGTTTTTTTAGTCAAATGTTCTAATCAGCTCATTTATTGAATATTCAGGTATGTGTACTGTACTATGAAAGCTGGACATTTCTCTCCTATACACCAGAATTCTGTGCACCAGTGCTCTATGAAGGAACTATGCAGTAATTCATTACTTTTTGTTGAAAATAATGTTCTAGAACATTTGTTTGATAAAGAAGCTCATCTTGTGTTTGTCTATTAGAGGTGTGTGTTGCAGTTTGTTTCAGACTTGTGTTTTATGATTGTAAGATGCTGACGGCTCTAACAGGTTTGTAAAGCTGAAATGTCAGTGTGGTCTGTGATGTTCCAAAACCTTCTTTGTTCTACAAAGAATATTTCCATGACATTCAGTTAGTTTGGAAACATAATTCTCTATGCTGGAATTGGAATGATCTCACAGCTGTACCTTCCTTTTCATATGCATCAATAATTTAAGATTTAATCTTAATTATGAATTTTAGTTTTGTATTTAACACAACAAATGATTAATTCCAAATACTTTTTTGAAGGGGAGAAGCAGGCAGCTACTCACGTTTCCTTGGATCAGGAGTATGATGAAGATTTGTCAGTCCTGTGGTGCCAACTTGAGGAGCAGCTTGCAGCATCTGCCAATCGAGGGATTCTTCCAAGTAACTTTCAACCTACTCAGAGCTGTCTGAACAGTCAGACGGACAACCTCCATCACCCACTGGCTGTTATTGAGGGTAAGAGTTAATGTGACTGGGTCTAAATATCGCTATTGCTTATTTTCACCTTTTAACTGAATATAAAGCTTTAGTTATTTTGTTAGGGGAAGTGATATTGCTCCATTAAGAATAATTCTCCAGTGAAGTAAAAAAACACAGCGTCATTGTATTTGGATATTTTGCAGCCCTTTCTTTAACATTGACAAATGTTTTTCATTTTGTGCACAAGTTTTAAGTCTTCTGTGTGTGGAACTCCATCAACCATCTTTACTCCCTCCAATACTCCGTTATCCATGTTGAGATCAACCCAAAATTCTATTTCCCTAGTGGAGGTCTCCAGCTTATGTTCTCAAAGTGTTCATAGACCAGAAGGAACATATGCTCTGAGTCTGCTCCAGACTCTTCTTTCAGTAGAACAACCCAAGAACACCTTGATGCTCAACCACCCCGACTGACTCCTTTCACTGTGAAGGATCAGCGACTCTGCGTCAAGCAGAGAGCTCTCCCTGTTGCTAAGAATTGCCCCAGCCTCCCTTTGAAGGAAGCCCATACAGCCACTAGTATGTAGCTTCTAATTCTTTAAGCCATGATCTCATGGCCATAGGTGAGAGTCTGAATGTATACAGGCCAGTAACTCAAGCTTTATTTGGTTCAGCTCTTTCTTTACTGGAGTCCACATTACAGCAGACAGGCTAGGGGGTTTATTCAACTCCTGCTCCAACCTACTACAACTTACAGAATATACACCAAGTCTACCTGACTCCTGACCTAAAGGGAGTCCACTTTTTTCTGAGGTAGAACTATGCCTTCAGACTTGGAGGAATCCACTCTCATCCCTCCTCACACAATGCCTCTTGAACACAATCGTAGACTTCTACAAAACAAATTTGGACTGAACACCTAATCTTCCAGGACTCTGATCAACTGCCTTGGTCTGGTCCTCTGACCAATATCCTGGACAAATGCTACACTCGCTCCTACTCTAGGCAAGTCTCAGCCTTTTTTCTAACACCATAGACAAGGGGTGCCCAGGTCCAGTCCTCAAGAGCAAAAATCCTGCAACTTTTAGATACTTCTCCTACTGTTGGGTTTTTTAACCTGTTCATATAAAGAACCACACAGAGTAGTATCACTTCAGCCTTTGCAAAGGGGGAGAGTCTCAGTGGTGCCTCAGGACAACTCCAGCTTGTCCCCCTGCAGCAGCCTGGTTTTATTGAAAGTGGGGTGGGGGTCGGTCATAAAACAGAAACTTAAAGATAAGGAGTAAAGGGGTCTCTCTGAGCCATGCTGAGGACCATGTAGAGAGACAAGCTTATTCATGAGATAACTATTTGCAAAACTCTGACATCTCCGCCCTGTTTATCGAATGAATACATAAAAGCATTTGCTATAAGTAATAGAAAAACCATTTTAAAAAAAAAACAGCATTAATGCATATATAAAACAACAGATAGGACAACTCCAACTTGTCCCCCTGCAGCAGCCTGGCTTTATTGAAAGTGGGGTGGGGGTTGGTCATAAAACTAAAACAAAGTTGCAGGTTGGCAACTCTCGATGACTGCATCTGGGTACCCATGTTCTAGAACATTCATTCATCCATCCATTATCATACAGGCTTCTCCTTTGTGGGGTTGTGAGGGGTGCTGCTCCCTATCTCCAGCGGTCAACGGGCGAGAGGCAGAATCACCCTGGACATGTCGCCAGTCCATTGCAAGCTGTTCTAGAACAGCCCTGCCATTCTGCCCTGTATATTTTTGTATATTTTAGATGAGTCTATGTACAAGAACACCTGATTCAAATGATTGCAAGACAACCCTTACTCTCACCGTTACGGTCTGTATCAGAATACAGACTGTTACAGCTGTGGACCCACAATAACTGAAGTATTTTGAATTAATAAGAGTTGCTGCAACATTTAATTTTCCTTATGGTCTATGAAGGATTTTTGAATTGGATTGAGTTGAAAACCTACAGAACAAGGGTCCCTGATGACTGGAATTGAGAAACACTGTTCTAGAGTAAACTAGTTTGTGAACACCCTCAATAGATGGAACACATTAAAAATTGTTCATGGATTTGTCAAAATTTGAAATAATTTCCTCAATTTCACAAAAATGTTTTCACACTCTCTTGAAGAGTCTTTGATGATGAGACTGTCGGTGTCTCATGTAAAAGCCCATCTAGGGACAAGTGCTGCAAATTAGCTGTTGCTACTATGACGCAAACATGGGACTGCTGTTTTGTTCAGTTTGTCTATGTCGATGTGTCTCTGTCCCTGCCAAATAAACTTAAATAAAATAAAAATAATATGAATTGTACCTGTACTCTGTTTTCCTCAACAGAACCGATAATTGTGGAGGTCACATTCAGAAACCCTTTGAAGGTTTCTTTGCTTTTGTCCAACCTCTCTCTCCTATGGAGGTTTTCTACTGGCACACCTTTAGGGGGAAAGGAATCATCAAGTGAGCAGATAGCTGAAGAGATGATCACTAATGAAGACACCTCTGCAGGCGAGGTGAGCACTCTGATCAAACCCAGCTTAACAATCTAGATTTTTATTCAGACTGGTGTCTGGATCCATAAAACTTTGAAACTTTCCATTGTCCCTTCAATATGTTTCATGTTGCTCTTGTCACAGAAAGAAGAAATTGTCACAACAGAGATCATCAAAGAGTTCTACCTGGGATCAGAAGAGACCAAAACTGTGAGTAACTGTGGGATCAAACACTGAATCTTGAAGCGCCCCTGGTGCTGATTTTGTGATCTGCCATCGACCTCTAGAAACAGTCATGTTAGGGTTGTGCAATGCACCACTTCTGTACGTAGTTATCAAGAGTTTATTCATAATCTTATTAAGTGTACTAAAATGCATATCATCGGATCTTTGACATTTCAAAATATCAACTCTCAAACTGGCACCCAGCTGTTTTGACACTGAGTGTGCGAGTGTCTGTCCTCTGGACAAAGGACAGATTGAAGTGTTTTACCACAAAAGAGTGTTTATATCACTGAACAGAGTGTGATTGAAAATCATGGGACCTAATGTGCTGGAGTGTACCTCTCTTTCATATGTTTTCTCCAAATCCCTTTGAGAGCTAAGTCCCACGTATGCTAAATGTTAAATCTGCAGAAGCTGGGGTGCTGGGTGCCATGTCTTCTCCTCCCCATTTCCTGTCTGTTTACTGTTAAATAAATGCCACTAAAGCCTCGGGATGTAGCCTCATGTAAATTTCAGCTGGACTTAAAACAGAACTCACAATTTCATCAAAGAGCTTCTGTTTTAGGTATCAGGTAAAATATGATACAAAAATGTATTTAACAATAAAATAAACATCCAACCACTTAATATGGAATTTGTTGATTTTTATGTACAATAGATTCATTCAAAAGTCCATAATAATAAGAAATAATAATAATTCAGATAAATAACAGATCAGTAAGCAAAATCCCTCAAAAATAATATAAGGTTATATTTGAATAACTCTTTTTTTTGTTTTGTCGGCGCAAAAAGAAATGCCCCAAACATTCAATTAGTTTTAATCAGAATAATGTCCACAATAGGGTTTCATATCCTCAAAAAACACTGTCCTGAAAAATATTCCTCAGTTATAATCCAAAGTACCAATCCAAAATGAAAAATCCAAAACAGCAAAATCCCCATCTCCCACCCCCTAAAAATGAAGAAAAAATAGTGGTACCACCAAATATCTGTCAAAAAGAAAATAAATTCCAGACCAGATCTCAAAGGGAGTGTTTTTCTTCCCCCTTGGTGGCGTCTTCTTTCACCGGGCGGCATTTCCTGTGTGCAAAGCTCCAAACATGTTTCGAGAGTCACAATCCGTGACTGTCGTGTATGTCTTTTCTTTCATTTTTTGCTTGTTTTAAAAATCCATAAAGACAATCCTCCTGCTGCACAGATGTAATAGTGCATCTCTCTCTCCAGTTGTGTCGCTGCACGCCGAAGCTCATGTTCCTTTTTTATTTGCCCATCACAACCACACCTAAAACCAGCATGATGCTGCCCAAAACTCAGTTTTAAACGGTGGAAAACTTTGGTTGACTCAGCAATCAAGTAACTGAAACTGTCCTAAAAAAGTCTCACATATTTACCTTTAAATTTATTTATTCTGAAGAAAACAAAGATTATGGTTATGTTACACTGTTATCTGTCTTCCGGGTTTATGTCTTGCAAGTGTTGTGGAAATTTTCCTTTAACAAAGTGTGAGGAAAAACTGTTTGAATAACCAGACAAAAAATATATTCTTAATCTGTATTTATTCGAAGGCTTAACAGAGTTCGAAGTCTCTGCTCACTGATCGCAGTCAGGAGAAAGACCCTCGAGCAGAGCACAGCTTACAGTTTTATAGGGAGAGATTCATTCCATTCACATAGTTTGATAATCTACTTGGTTACAGAACAGACAGCAGACAGCAAGCACAAGTACGGTATCTTTTTCACCAGGGGAGCCATGAGAGATAAAGAAACAATCCAATGACTTCACTGTAATGCTAAGGCCAGTGAAACTAAACTGCTTCAGAAGTCTTTTTCATGATCTCATGCATTACACAAGAATCATAATACTGTTATGCATAGATTCAGCTAATGATCATAGTAACCTTAAATTTTCCTGCTGCACAAGTTAGTCAGCTAACTGTATATGCATATCCAAACTGAGCAATACCACTGGTAACCAGTAGTGCTGTGTTGCATATTAGTTTACATGGAATCGGTGATGGAAGTGAGGAAGACTAAGACAATGACAGAAATCCCAGAACCTTTTCATCTACATGTATGCAACAGACCAACTCTGTCTACTGCAGTGCCTCTCTTTATGGGTCCAGATTTCCTCCACTGTCACCATGTCTGCTGCTGACTGAAACCTACTGCTGAACTATAAGGCTAACTCACAACTGACAACCATGTCAGCTCAACATAATCACTGAAAATATCAGAGCAAAACTAATTATTATATTAGCCTTGGTGATCAAAAAGAAAGAGAAATTTTCTACACAAGTTTGAGGAAAAGCTGAGAAAGATTTTACAGTTCTTGTTTTTGTTTTTCTTATTTATTGCTTGTGTGTTGCCTATAAATATTTTGTAGTTAGGTTATGATTAATAATAATGGTTACTATTACTCAATTAGTAGCTCATTGCAGTGCACCAGTCTAACCTGCTCTGTTCAGACAGCATAGATTGGTGAGGACCAACTTCTATTATTTATGTCACATATAGATTATGGGTTTTGTTTTATGCTGTCAGGCCCGACTGAAGCTGCTGCCACACAGAACTGGTCAGTTGAACATTGTAGGAGTGATCTACAACTTGACTTCATCTCACTCTGGGGAAGCCTTTTCAAACACTGAAGGTATGTTTCCACGTGTTTCCACCCAGGGTTGGTTGATTTAATACACAGTATTGTATTCTGGCACAGACTAGACATGTTAATGATCTGATCTCGAATAATTACATTATACTCCCAAAAACATGTTGTGTGTGGACTTTCTCCTGCATCAGGGCAGCAGACGTTGGACTCCATGATCATTCGTGGTAGACAAGACCTGAAGATCCAGGGCCCACGGCTTAACCTGACCAAAGAAGACAAGATGCAAGTTCGATATGGTACAGATCGACGTTTGGAGCCCATCATAACCCCTCCTATGCCCCTAATGGAGGTAACTGATTTGTCCTACTCTACTTCATATTGATGATTAAAATTATTATTTTACTGTAGTCATTTGTAAGAAAGCGTTATATTTGTTTAAAAAAATGCTTGGGACTGAAAACAGGTTTTGTTCTTTGGTTTCAATGTAGAGTATTTAATTATGCTGTATAATAATTGTAAAAAAAAATAAAGGTAACTACTTCACAGATTTTGCCTATCACGGGTTCTTTTTGGAACGCAACCCCCGTGAAAAATGAGGGTTCACTGTACTTAGTTTTTTATGAGCCTAGAAGGATTCTTACTCCTGGCAGATTTAGATGTACAATATTTTTTCTTCAGCTGAGGAGTTGGTGTCTGGAAGGAAAATGAGACAGGTTTCTCTCAAAAGCAAAGAAAATGATGTAATCTAATCTAAGAATCAGTTTTAAATGTATAGTATATCTCTGTGGATTTATGTTTTGTCAAGTAGTTTGAATGTACTGTAATTTATATAATTGTTTAAAATCACTCCAAGCTGCTGAATAGTACAAAACAATCTTAATGTGGGTGTGTGTGTGTCTGCAGGTTTTCTTCCTCCAGTTTCCCACTGCCCTGCTGTGTGGTGAGATCAGGAAAGCTTATGTGGAGTTCTGTAATGTCAGTGCAGTTGCGCTAAGTGGCCTTCGGGTGGCGTCCACACACCCTGATTTCTTCACATTTGGCAGCCAGAGCACAGCACCCTTCACACCTCCCAGCCCCCGCTCAGCAGAGAACTGCTCCGCCTATGTGACGTTTCCTGCCCCTCTCCAGCCAGTCTCCATGTCCTCTGAGACGTTGGTTTCTGCTCCTGCATGCAGTCAGCCCTCCGGGGTGACAGAGATCCCAATCCATGGCAACACACTACAGCCAGGACAGTCGGTTCAGCTACCCCTCTGGCTCCGAGGACCAGACCAGGAAGGAGTTCACGAAATCAACTTCCTGTTCTACTATGAGAACACAGAGAAAAGACTCAAAATAAGGTGAAAGATGATTTTGAGGACTTATACACTCAAAATTAATCCTGTGTATATTGTTCCATCCATCCATCCATCGTCTTCCGCTTATCCGGGGTCGGGTCGCGGGGGTAGCAGCTTCAGAAGGGAGGCCCAGA
>CAEFZY010072666.1:0-11468 GCA_903066815.1 Brachyrhaphis roseni | reverse complement strand
TAGTTCTGTTCTGCTTGAATATTTTCCTAGTAAGAATTTTAATATATATATATATATATATATATATATATAGAGAGAGAGAGAGAGAGAGAGTGTGGATTCAGAAGTCCTTTTTTCCCACCACATTACCCATCCACCAGGGAAAATCTGACCCATTGCTGGATTTCTGCACCAGACAGGATAATCTGGCACGCTCTAAGATGACACTGCTGCTCCACCTCGTCCTTTTCCCCTCCCCACCTTCCATTCCAAGTCAGCGTGCAGAGTGAGCACAAATGAGAGACACTTTGAAAAATAAGCTGCTCATTTGGGACTGAGTGGATTCAGATGGTTGGCCAGTGCTCAAAGGCGCAGAGAAAAGGGGTGGTTGGGTCAGCTTATTATTTCAGTGGATACAAGGCGCTGATGTTTTCCCTCATATGGCATTTTCTCAATCAAAAGGATTCAGCAATTAGAAGGCAAGCCAAGATCTATAGATCCCTCTCCATGTTGTCAGTCTTAAGGCATAACGTGGGGAATGGTAATTCATAGCAGGGCTGAAAAAATATTTATATTTTGTTTAAATGCAATTCTGTGTCAGCATTAGCAGCAGAAACAAATTATTTTACAGCATTTTTACAGATTATGAGCGCACATTTTTATTTCTACTGTGGTTTGATTGACAGGTCAATCACAATCAGACTGTTGGTTTTCTGTTTTGGGTGAGGATTTCATTTTCAGCTGTCTGAAGTTTTGCCAGTTGGTGTGTTTGCTAAAGTGACTTAAGAGTTATTCAGTCATCATCGGGAGAAAGCAACATTTTTAAAACTTTTGCCTTTTCTGACAGAATTCCTTCCAAATCTATGTGTGATTTCTTGTGTATTAACAAAGGAGAAACTACCGTTCATCAACCTGTTCTTTAAAGAAGCATTTGGATGGGGGATGGTAATATTTTCTAAGACGTTTACAGAACATTTTTTTCTTAAAATGCATTGAATTTACTAGAATTATATACAGGAAAGAGTAATATACTCTAACCCAAACTTGAGATGATCTGGTTTTCTGATGTGTATGTGTCGCAGGTCAGGCTGTTCCACATCTCTGTGCGCCTGTCTTGCAATGTTTGAATTATATTAATACACCTGATGTGGTTTCACATTTTTCAGAATGTGAAAGCACATGATTGTGCTTCATTATATTGAAATAATCTTGTTTTTGTATTGAATTAAAAATCATTGATCTAGATTGAACCACTTCCAACTCAGGAGGTTTTAGGACATAAACCTCACATTAATATTTCTCATCAGGTGTCTGCTAGAAACCAATCTGAAGTGCAAGCGACAGAAAATCAGACTGCTAGAATGTAGAAAGAGTTGATCTGCACAACTACATCCAATGGTCAGAATTGTGATGTTTTTTTTTTTTTAAAAAAGAAGAGTAATTTGGCAGGCGGGGTCTAAATAGTTGAAATATTTCTGTATAAAATAGTACAAATTATGAAAATTAATACTAAAATACAGAAAAAAAAATGCACAAGCTATTTTATGAGTGCACAGAAACACTTGGAGTAGCATCAGACTCAGTGTATGTAGCAATGAGAGCACAGTTACCTCAAGGCCTCAGGCCACAAGTTAAACTGTCAGTGGTCTGCATCTGTGCGTGCTTTGACAGGCTGTGGATTCATTTCAAACACAAATGGAAAGTTAAAAATCTCAATTTCACATTGCAGAGTTTGAGATGGTGCTCTTGGAGGGTATGTGATTTCTCTGAATTCAACAATTTAATTTGATTGATTTATCTAGCACCAACAAATGTCATTTCATGCTACTTTACAAGGAAAGCTGGTCTATTTCACATTCCCCTTTAAACTAATAGGTAATTAAAATAAACCAATGCCATGCCATTGTTCAAAGAAAAAAGAAAAAACAACGTGAGAAGTAAGGTATTAAAGCTAACATTTTATGTTATTTTGTTCTCTATCACTTGCCTTTCATCCCTTTCTCTTTCCATTACTCTCTCCTCTCCTCCCCTTCAGCTATCCCCAGCATATACAAACAGGTCCTACCACAATAGTGAAACGTGCGTACATGATTAAATGGTGCTCGGGGATCAGGAGAAATAACTGTGGTCGGTGGTTTGGCCAGAGGCCG
This sequence comes from Brachyrhaphis roseni, assembly GCA_903066815.1. NCBI lineage: Eukaryota > Metazoa > Chordata > Actinopteri > Cyprinodontiformes > Poeciliidae > Brachyrhaphis > Brachyrhaphis roseni. The sequence goes on along the minus strand of CAEFZY010072666.1, from coordinate 9,339 downwards.
GGGTTTGAGGCAAGAGGACAGCCGATTGCTTTTAATCACTGAAAGAGGAGATAATGGCTACCATACACCAACGCTGCTGACTTTGTTTTTCCTGCATTAGTCCACTGGAACAACTTCTCTCTCAGCACCAGCAGCAAGCTTTGCTTTTCCTTTTTCTTCTTTGTCAACATCCGAGATGGCAAAACTAATCTTAAACCAATCTTAAACACGTTCCTAAAACCTGTGAGATAGGATGTTCGTTTTTCAGAAGAACTGAAGTTCTGGGTTGATTCAGGAACAACCACCACAAACTGCTGTCTGTTTTCACGCCAACTATGCCTTAATAAATTATTAATGAAAGAATAATGCCGGTTAATTTTAAAATAGAATGAATGGATTGTGGGAATTCTAACTGATTCCCTGAATGTGCTCCTGAAACTTTTTCCAAACTTCCCAGAGGAAAAAAAAAAACGAAAAATGTGGATCAGACCAAACAGGAAATTTAACACTCTTGTATTTTGTTGTAATTTCCACTAAAGCAGGCATGGCTCTGATGTTAAAGCACAAACCACCATGTCTGGTGTAGGTTATAGTCATTGGGGGATTTGTTTTAACATTGCTTGTCTAGTCTTTTTATTAACCACATCAGGGCCTCACCAAACACCCAAAACAGGAGTTACAAGTCTTAACTTCCACCCGAGTACATCAGCTAGCAGGTGTGTCGAATGGACCACAAAGGGTTTCATCTGTGCTCTCTGTCTTTTATTGTATATTCCTCAGTCTTTTCCAAACCTCATTAAACTGTTTTTTTTTATTTCCAGACTAAACAGCACCAATGCTCTGTTCTCATCTGAGAGAAATAAACTGGTCCTCTTATCGAATGTGATTTATTTTCAGCAGTTTAAGAGAATGTGAGTCAAGGATTGAGAAAGGATGAAACAGCGATGACGTGTTGAATCACTCCACGTTACAAGGGATGAAAATATACGATGAGAGTGATTTAAACACAGAAGGGAGTTTGCACAGTGGGAGGTGAGCATGATCACAGCCATATCAAACACACGCTGAAGTTTGATCACTCTCAGTCATTTCCACACATATTTATTTCTTGGAGCTCATTCTAACTCTCGCTGCAGGTTCACTTTCCACTTGGGCCCTCCTGGCTGGAGGCCCTCGCTCCGGGACAGCCGGATTGCTTTCCTGGCACCGCTGTCCTCAGCGCTGGCTGCCAGGCCAGCACTGGCAGAACCCTTAAAGCTGGGGCCTGATGCATCTCTTACAGTTTACAGGAATGTGTCAGCAGTAATCTCTTGGCGGCCATCTTTGGAAATTCAGCCCGACGCAGACATGAAAGTGCTGTGATGCTCTGAGGAGAAAAGAGCCAGCTCTAATTTAATCTATTTAAAGCAGCTGTTTTCGCGGCTCTGTGACTCGGCTGCGGCCTCAAATCTTCCCTCCTGACTTCATCGGCCGTGCTGGGTGTCGATTTATTGGAAAAATCGTTTTTTTAAGTAAACAGAGGTGGCCAAGACCAGGCTTTAATCATGCTCTGAGAGCTGCCCAGAGAGGTCGTTTGGTTTCAATTAGGTGAGCGTAACTTGGCTAATCTCTCTCTCATCCCTCAGTCTTTTCACAGCCACTGCCAGCCAGCATTACCAGTGTAGTGCGTGAAATCAAATTTGAACACTGACCCTCTGGAAAACGGGAACTCATGAAACGGAGGGCATAATGGTAGCTTTAAAGAGGGGCCGTCATGCTTTCAGCGTTGGCTGCTGGGGATGCGTGCACGGAACAACATGCTCCGGCTTTACCGCATGGTTAGCTGTAATCCACCTCTGTACAGGCGCCAAACTCTGCCTCTTTATACTGATGACTACGGTGTTGTGGAGAACATGAGAAGGTCCCTGGACTCCGCATGAGGGGTTTTCCTCTGAACTCCCAAGCTTGAAATTGTCCTATTTTCCATATTTTGTAAAGGGTTTTAGAAATGTAAAGAGAAAAAGTTTTCAATTTGTTATTCCCTCTCACCACTCCTGACTTGGAAAGTCTTTGAAGCAGTTGTTACCTCAGAACCTCATCAAATCCTCACCTATGATTTGGACCTGCCTCACGACACAACACTGGAGTCGCAAGCCCTGTTGTTTACAGGTCATGTGTTTCTTGTGTAGCCGAGGGTCAATCGATCGTTTTGATTCATGTCGGCTACCAATCTCAGATCAGAGGTGGCCCGTGGCATTACCAAAGGTTGTGGCTGGAACTCATCCCGGTTTTGTTTCATGTCAAGGTTTTTGTCATTTCAAGTCAAACCAAAAGTTGCCCATTGAATTTTTTTATTATGTCCCATCAAAACAAACAAACAAAAAAAACAGGGTCTGGTTGTTTTGCTGGGTTTTCTTTCTCTGTTTCTCAACAGACTGTTGTAATCCAGAGATTTTTTCTGAACTTTTTTTCTTCAGGTACCTAAAAACCAAATAAACAAAACTATATTCTTTTTCTTTGTCAATGTAGATCACTTTTTTTTTTAAACACATACTTTCATGTTTTCTTACACTAAGTTTTAAACTGCATAGATAAGATTCCTCCTTTTTGTTTAATTCCATAGAAACTTTTGAAATGCAAAAGTTACCATCCATATTTAAAAAAACGTTCTAAAAATACAGCAATCCTATAATCAAGACGACTTATTGTGTCCTGTCTCAGTTCTCTGTTTACAGAAGGCCATCTAAGAATGGTAGATTTAAGATTTACTTTTTATTCTATTGCATTTCCAGTGTTCTTCCACATAAACTTTCCTGCTGGCTTCTGTCTGCAGTAACATCTAGATCAATCTCTCAGCTCCCCACCTCTTTTGCCACCACAAACCAAATGTCTTATTGCTGCAGATGAAGCTTTAATACATCTATCCCACTCCTGCTCCATGCTGTCATCAAGACATCAATATAATTCAACTACCTTCTATTTTATTTTTTCTATTTCTTATTCCATAGAGGTATTTTGTGTTTTTTTATCTATGTATTTATTATTTTGCATTAACATCAAGCTGCCAATGGAACTAAAAATGGAAATTAGACACCTGGATATGGTGTCATGTATTTGTTATGGTGACCCAAATTATAGAACAGACCAAGAAATTATACAACATTCGCATAGTAAGAGGCAGGCAACAACTGCTTATAAATATGCAATGTCTAGTAATTTACTGGACAATATCTTTACAATCAGCCAATCTTTTACAATGTCCTACATCAAAGCTAATAATTTTATCAACATCCATAATCTATCACTGACAAGTACAAGCATTGTGTTTGTTCTCATTTAACTGGACATTAAAGAGCAGCAACATAATAGGATGTCACTGAACCAGCAGAGATATTTCAATATAATGTAAGGAAATAATTTAGATGAGTTTAATGCACAGGTAAATGACTAAAAAAAATGTCCATTGGACATTTCATCATCCGCTCTTAGCACATATCTGATGGTTTGTCTCTCAACTACATATCACCCATGGAGAGCTTATACTGTACAATGTATGACATGAGAAATAAGAATGTTTTCTTACAGATATGTACAGGGAACATGCTCTGGATGAAATCCTCTCTTGACTCGACAGCGGCTGGGATTGAAGCTCTGCGGCCTGAAGCGTAGCTCCCACAGTGTCATTAGGGGCATGAGGAGAGGACCCCATGAAAGCACTGCCAAAAAAAATCCCCTTGAAGACGGAGGAAAAAGAAAGGCAGGGTATTGATCGTCTGTCCACGGATATGATACTTAAGCCCTGGTACTGAGAGCTGGAGAGCCTGTGGATCCATATCTCAAAGACTTTAATCCTGGCCTCTCTTACAGCTGGATTGGCCTTCACCTTAACCTCCCGACAACTGCTCCTGCAGATCAGCCGTGGAAATTTTATTCTTCTCACAATCTGCTTTCTCCACCCTCCCCTCTCCTTCCCTACCGTTTTCTGTTTCCACCGGTCGGCGGTTATTAGCAGACCTGCTCTGCGTTCCCATCCGAATTAGGAGTGAGAGGTGAATTAATACCTGATCCTGGTTTTCATCATGTTCCAGAATAAAAAGTTCTTCCTCTCTCATATCTGAAGTCGAGATGAAACTTCTGGGAACAGGTGAGCTGGTGACACATGAATGTGCTTTGGCGGAAAAATAATTCAGCTGTGAGAATGTTTAATAATCAACATTCAGACTTCATGCTGTTAAGTTATTAACATACTGACAGTAAACAAAGTGAGTTGATTGGCAACCATAGCCTGATCTGAATGTACTTAGGTTGTGAGTTGATTTGTTTATTTCTTTTACCTTCTAAAGGAAGCAGCAGTAACACAATGTTTCTACAGTAGGAATTTCAGTATTTTTGCAGATCATTTACCCATAAAAAACCCATAAACATTTTATATTTCCAGGCACTATTTTCTGGTAATGTGAAAACTGGCAGCAAGTTGCTTGACCCAAACTGATCCAATGAGTGTCTTCTCATTTCTAAAACAACATGGATCTGTGACCATGTTGAAAGACACGTCCACTGGTCATGGAAAAGATATTAGTCTTTTAAAGAAGGGATAAGTCATTGGCATCAATCAATGAAACACCTGAGGAGATTCCAGAAACTTCTAAAACTGGATTGGTTTACACGTTGTCTAACATATTGCTAAAATCTTGATGGAAAGTGAGAAACCATCATCCTGGAGGAAGAAATATGGTCAGAAATAAAATCCTTAACAATTGTTACTGACAATCACTTGAACGGAAATCACAGAAAGACAACAGTAAAAGTCAGGGTTATGTTTAATAGGGAAAGAAAGAACAATTCTCCCTGGCACTGTGAAAAGGGAACTCAAGAGATTGGGACTATACAGCTGTGTAGCTTTAAGAAAACCACTAATCAGTGAGGCTAACTAGAGAAATATGCTTCAGTTTGCAAGTGAGCATAACAATTGGATTCAGGAACAATGGAGAAGGTCATGTGGTCTGATGACTGATCTTTTCATGATTCAATTCTTTAATTTTATGGCAAGCCAGTTCTGTATTTATACAACTTAAATCTTAAAAATCCAAACATGCATTAACAACCAGGAAAATCACGTGCTTCTTTAAAACCCAAATATCATACAGTACAGACTGGTCACTGTCTCATGTATACTCCTCCTGTGCTGCTCTGTGCATTGGGTGGTCTCAGACAGATGCTGGGGGTCAGGCTGGAGTACCACAAGGTATGCCGTGGTCGATGGACTGCAATGGTCAAATTGGATGTACAAATATGGAGAAAATTAATCTTCTCTGTAATGACTCTGGGAATCTTGGGAGCTGGCATGGACCCAGATATCAATTCCAGCAATATCTATTATTATTAATGCAGTTTAACATTAGCTAATTTTCAAAGAACAAAGAAAAGGTAAAGATTTTGAGCAGCATAGAGACAACAGATGGACTAATGCATTAAATTATTTATCCTTGACACTGACTTTAAATAATAATTGATTTGTGACTGAATGAGAGGCAGATTTTTTTTCTTTATCTACAGTCTTCGTGGAGCTCTGACAGGATAATCAGTTATCTGCTTCTCTGAGATGATCCTGAAATATTCATATGAACCCACCGGGGCGTGTCTATTGTTTCCAGCTGATAAATGCTGCAGCCATCTCAGGTCATCATTAGTGGATGGCAGGTCATAACCTCGACCCTTCCTTGTTAGAGACTCATCTCCATAACAGCCAGTGCACACCTCATAAAACTTGAACATGACCCATTGGCCCTAAAGTGAGAGGTCAGAGGTCAAGTAAGCAGCCATTAGAGCAACTTCCTGGTTATCTGTCATCAGTCTGACCTTATTTTGTCCCACGTTTTCTAATTAGGACAAGAAGCGTGTTGGTAGAGCCAACATGGCCGTCTTTTGTCATGCCAACATATTGGTCGTCATTTAAATCACAACTGGGACGTCAAAGAAAAATGTGACCCATAAATTAGGCTAAAAGCAGTTAATTATCTTCTTTGTTTGCAGACATGTTCTGACTTTCACAATTTTATGCTCTTTATATTAAATACCAAAGGTGCCAACTGCTAAGTTTATTTTCTGATCACTGCTCTAGCCTGCTGCTGTCATTTTAAATTATCTGTCTCTGGACTCATAAGCAAGGCATTTAAAACAGTACTGCTTTATTTCTGTACAAAGCGAGGATTGATAAGTTTAGTAATTATTACACAATGTTCTCTAATTTTAGATTCAAAGGACTGCAGGTTAATTTTATGTCTGTCTTCCTTCTCTGAAGATAAGAATTAACTAGTTGCTCAGCTACAGTTTTCATTTAATAGACCTTCTCTGCTCTTTGGACCTTATTTGTTGTAACATTTCCAAGATGTTCTTAATTGACATCTTGGAAACAATTCTAAACATTGTTCTTTCCAAAGCTTGTTTTACTGTCTACTTCTACTTATGCATTATAGTGGACTTTTAATTGTTTTTGTTATTTATTGGTTTCCCTGTTTTCTCTGGGATGTTGCTAAGCTGCAGCATCTGCTTGAAAAGTTTTGAAGGTTGGAATTAACCAATCAGTCAACAGGAGAAATGTATGACAAAAGTCTGGACTTTATACAGACGACAGAGAAAGTGTTGGAGATGGTCACAGTACATTTAAAAAAAAAATAGCATGGGGTCATCATAATCAATGAAATCGATTTGTTCATTGTCCTAAACCCGAATTTAGTAGAATATTCCAGGGAAAATGACCCTCGCTGAGGAAGAACCGATCGCTGTGATTCCTCTGCACAGAACAGGGATCAACGTCTGTCTGGAGCACCCTGTGGGAGAATGTCATGTTCAAAGACACATGGATCAATCTGTGTTAATAAATAGCACTTTATAAATCCGCGGGCCGCTCTCTCTCCATACATCCTAATATTTCTAATGTCTGTCCACCTTCACTCTGCTCCAGGTGAATCACGTTCCTTTTGAAACGTCCTTGCTCAACATAATTTACTTTTTACTTCTATAATAATTTGGGGGCTTTCTTTGTTAAGAAAGTAGACTGCAGACAATCAGATATATCAGTCAATAGTTTGTGATATGAAGGTGAATTTAATCGTTGATCATTTCTGAGCCAAGGTGACTTATGCACACAGATGCATTGCTGTTTCATCTTGTGTGGCTTTGTGCAGGAGATTTTTAATTTTGTTTTTTTACCAATTCCTTCCAATGCTTCCAATAAATAATGCAATTTCATTCTTAAGAATATGTATTAAATTATTGTTCTTTCTTTTGGTCTTTTTTCATAATGTAGATTATTCAGATGAACAACCTTAATAGGTTTATTTTATAGATTAGAGATTAAAAATGTGTGTTGAAAAAAATCAAGTTTAACATTCACCTTTTTGATCACATGCTTTTTGTGTTGCACCTCCACTCCATTCTCAACCTGTTTGTGCTCATATCTCACTGTCTGCATTACATGTGTTCAGTTTCAGTGCATCCCTAACACTGATGTTTCTCCATGTATAAGTGAAAGTGTCAAAACACTCTTGGCCCCCTGCAGAGATGGCATGAATGTTTGCATCACTTTGCATTTGTGTGTATGCGTGTGCATAAGATGCACCCTCCGGCTATTAGTCCCACAAATGCTCCCTCCTCCTCATTCTAACCCTGAATTTCCATGCAGACGTGACCCTTGGTGACCCTCTCACTGCACGTCAAAATTGGGTCAGAGAGGGGCGGGAAGGGTGTGTTGTCAGCCAGAGGATGTGTGTAAAGACAACGTTTGTGTGAGTGTTTAGGAGGGATTTCTGGACAAAATCAGAAGGTTAAAATTGCAGTGCATATGCTGTGGCAGGGTAATGGCCCCAGGCTCTGTCTCTCTCTGAGTCCTACTCCCTGGGTACAGCCAGAACAAATGAACAATTCATCATCAGCTGTTGTCCTCCAGGCCCAGACCCAGGTGACTGCGCAACTGGCCTCATCCTCATCACAGTGGCAGCTGGCCGCGGCCGGGGGAGCAGAGCGCAGGGACGCGGAGCTCCTAAAGCACCTTAGTTCTCTGATTAAAACGGTTTGTGCTGCACAAAATATTTCAAATATCAGAAGCTATCAGTATGAGAAATATGTTTAATATACTACTGGCCATACAATGCTATAGTCCATAATAAAATCTTAAAGTTGAATAACAAACCCTCATGGTCTTGTTACGTTATCTTTGCATCCCTGGACACAACTACTCTTTAGTTGCCAAACAATGGACTCTAGTGTGACCTCGCAGGTTGTAACACACACTGTTTGATAACAGAGTGATCTTTGTTGGATAGAGACTGAAATGAGTTATGAGCACCTCCTCAACTGACCGTAACCTTACACACCTTGAACTCCATTATTAAGTTGTAATAGTTGCACTGGATCGAAAGGTTTACATTTTATGATATATTAGATGCTACTTTGTATCTAACTACATGATGATGCTGATCCATATCCATATAACTGAAATGAGGTCATAGAGGTCATGAGTCTAAAAGGGAAACCCTTCACAGACATTCTGCTTGAAAATCTGCAACTAGAGTTTTACAGGAAACATCCTGATCAGATAAATCACCTCTGCTGACTCTGGTTGATTATTTTAGGTACTTGTATATAGGATTTTATTCTTTCAGTCAAAATCCATATCTCATAACATGATCATGTATGTTTGATCTATAGTAGATCAGACAAGATCTACTATAGCCAGAGCTTTGTGTTTCAGTTCAGCGTGAGCCTGTTTGCAGCATTCACTGACAGGATCCTAAGGTGTAGTCATGGAAGAAACGTGTCAGGTTTGGAAACTTAAGGGACCCAGTCTTGGTGTCTTCAGGCCTAGAACATCAATTGAAATCTAGAATGAGAGTCAATCCCTTTAACTCTGTGTTCTATGAAGTTTTAGCAAAATAAATAAATGTTTGTCCTGTCAATATTTTACTGATGTTTAAAGGTTTTGGGCAGGATTGAGCCATGTGTTTTTTTTACACAAAGTCATACCAATGGGTAGTAGTCAGTTGACATAAGAGTCAAGAGTCTGGGTGGAAACCAGAGTACCAAGAGATAACCCACTCATCCACAGGGAGAACATGCACAGTCCATGCGTCCAGCTGTCACTGTCCTGCCATATTTGCTGTCCATTAAATTAAATCTAATTCTGAAAACAAGTTATACTCGCAATCTATTTTTTTTTTACCACTTTTAACTTGCAGTTGCTATAGATGATCAATTCAGAAAGCATTTCTGAAACATTTAAAGAGCAATAAAATTGCATAATATATACAGTACAGACCAAAAGTTTGGACACACCTTCTCATTCAATGAGTTTCCTTTATTTTCATGACTATTGACATTGTA
>CAEFZY010072662.1:0-46676 GCA_903066815.1 Brachyrhaphis roseni | reverse complement strand
ACTCACACCTAGGGACAATTTAGAGAGCCCAATTAACCTGACAGTCATGTTTTTGGACTGTGGGAGGAAGCCGGAGTACCCTGAGAGAACCCACGCATGCACAGGGAGAACATGCAAACTCCGTGCAGAAAGACCCCGGGCCGGGACTCGAACCCAGAACCTTCTTGCTGCAAGGCAACAGTGCTACCAACTGCGCCACTGTGCAGCCTGTAACATACAAGTTAAATTTTGGATCGTTTTTTTTTTTTGTAGTAGCATTTTTGACCTTCCTGAGTTTTTTCCGTAGAAATACAACTTGCTCTACAACTGCTAATTCTTTAAACCAATAACACTTCCATTAAATAATTATTATTCCTACTAGTTATGAATCTCTTAGCTTTCAACAGTTAAAATCAGCTTTTAGGCAAACAACACAGCACAATGTAAGACATGTATTAGTATCTGTTAGAATAGCTGAAATCAAATAACAGAAGTGAGCAGCTGCAACAGAAACTTATCAGATGCCTGTGCTTAAACACCAAGCTAAAAGGAAACACATTTGGTCAATAACTATTGAGCTCCCTTGAGATCAGTCACATAGATAGCTATTGATCCAAATAGAACCCTCCGGATGTGAAATATAAGGCCTTATGTTGTGTCTGATTTATGCTTGTTGTAATTGGTTGGATGTTTGCCAGAACACAGCCTGTAACGTTTTCACTTTTACACGGACCACTTCTCAGAATATTGTAGCAGCCAGGTGAAGAATCCTTAGAACCTTTCTCCATCTATCTGTGCTTTGTCTGTCTAAATGCGTTACTTTGTAATCATGTTATTTATTTATTTGTATATTTTTTTTTCATTTTAGTCTTTAAATACCAGAATTTGTATATTGCATTATTTTCCTGCCCGATTAAACATTTTTAAATATTAAATCAAATGAGCTGATCGGTTACTCAGTACTTGATTGACCTTTTTCTGAAATACTTTTTGTCTCGAATAATTTTTTTGACTGTTGCTTTTCACTTTTACTTTGTTAAAAATAAATTGAAGTAATGCAACGTCTACTGGAGTACACAATATCACGTGGAAACATGAGAGAAGCCATTAGGACGTCTAAAAATACTTTTACTTTGATGATTTCACTCAATCTGCCTGGAAAGGTTTTTAGAATGAAATCTTAGAATCAGTCAGAGTTACTGTCACCATTTCTTTCTCTGCAGAAGCTTATTTTCTACCACCCTGAAGACTCAACCAGCTCTGCACCATCAAACCTTTAATTAAATCTTCCCACATAGAAGCGCTAAAAGAGCACTGATGCATTTTGATTCTGTTGCAACAAAGTATTTTTGTTTATGTTCATATTTTTCAAGCGTGGTTTGTTCTTTCTGTCTCTGATGTGTTGCCTTTTAGCTCAGCTCATTGTCTTTGAAACGCCAACCTCCTGAGCTCCTTGCTAATGAATTAACCCATCTGAACAAATTAAACAGCTGACAGTTTAGATTTGATGCTTGATTAAAGTTTTAAATGACTCTAGTACCTTTGTGCAACCTGATTAAATGTAATCTTTGTTTAAATTGCAAAACAAACCCTCTTAAATTGTCTTAATTTTGACTTTGTTTTGAATAAACCAAGATTTAAAAGTTAGTTGACTTGCCTTATATGTTGTTCTTGATTTTATTTTAAAATATAATTTCTTTTTAGAGCGTTGGAGTAATCACCACAAACAACATGAATCGACATTAAGGATAAGAATAAGACTAAAAGCTACTTGCCTCTTAGTTTTGAATCCAAAATAATTTTATGAGCAAATATTAATGGATTTCATTGTATCACACAATTAGCTGTTAATCTACTTTTCACATTGTTCCGCTTTGTGTCACAACACAGTTTTTCACACTTGGAGCAATCTTCTTCATCTTCTCATTGGCAGGAGGCGCTAACAGTCTTTTTTTTTTTCTAACCACGGCAGCTGCAGCTTCCTCATTTTGCAGATAAGCGTGGAGCTCTTAGCCCTTCAACAGAAAGCTCATAATTTGGAAAGCGGCAGTTTTTTTGCTTTGTACTTGGCAATGTTGCCATCAGTTTGCTGAATCCAGCTTAGAGCTCAGCTCATGTTGAGCTTTTGATCTGAAATCACTAGAACTACCTCAGGTGAATGTTTTCTAAGCTGGTGGTGATTGTACACCACCGCTGCAGCATCCCAAATCACACCACTTTTCCGGATCCTTCTGAGCTGCTGGATACTCATCTTATCGGCGCCTGAAGCCGACAGCCTATCCCAGGAAGCATTTGGGTTATTTTAGGAAGTATTGAGTCATGGTAAAACAGGTTAAATTGGCAGTAAGGTTTGGAGGCCTGCTGGCATTTTCCATTACGATCGATGCACCACAGACCCCAAAGGTCTGGACCAGCTGGCTTTGAAATACTGTAGATTTCTTCATAGTTTTTTACTTTGTAGACTCTCGCTCTGTTGACCCGCACATGAAAACTTGTAAGAAAAAAAGACTGACCTAAATAAAAGCATATTTTACCGTTTTAGGATATTTTTCAATTCACGAAATGTTTATTATTGAGCAGATCTAAAAAGAAACCGAAGCTGTTTTCACAACGTCGTTTTGAAGCTTTGATCTTCTAAAGCGAGGAGAATAAAGTTTATCTTGCAAATGTATTCTTTTGACATGAAACTCACATGATGGTGACATCTCAAGTAACACAATCTAAATCTACATTCTTGATATATATAACCTAACTGACCAAACTGGTCAACCAATCTGAGCTGGTGTCTTTTTTGAACTCATATTTTCACGTGTTGATTTCTTGGGTGTTTTCCAATATCTGGTGTAAAGTTCATGTCAACAGAAATATTAGAAATATATTTACTGAGACATGTTTGCAATGTTTTCTGTGGCTGTTGGACACGTCAGTCAGATATTGAGAAGTGGCCTCAGTGTTTGCTGTGTTCTCCTTCAAGCCCTCGTTGTTGACATTCTAATTAGTTGGCTTTTAATAGAGAATGTTTATTGCTCCTTGTAGAGCCTCTACTTTCTGTTGAAGAGTTAATTAGCCTCAAGCAATATGATAACCAGCGCAGAGGACATCTAGACCTATGCCTTTTCTTTAAGCAATGCCTGTTTCAAAGCCAAAGGAAGGATGCAGACCTTTAGCTAATTTATTTGCTTGTTAATAGACATCATGCATTATATTTATTTTCATTTGGCAGTATCAGATAGTTTTTTGTTTTCTTGTTCAGTTTTTTACATATCAGATGGTCTTCAGACTTCCTTTATCATCGTCTCCTTTCACACTGACTTGTTCTCAGAAGAGCAGAACATAACCTCCTTAGTTTTGTAATCTGAAAACGTTGGGCATGTGTTATGCACTTGACCATGGGTATTATGTGGCAGTTTGTACACTGTCTGCATCAACGCAGCACAAACAACAGGGAGAAAAATCAATTTATCTGACAAACTCAGTGGTTTGTGTCCAATAGTCCCGCATAGAGGACTTTGTTTCATCACCCCCTGCTTTGAAAATGTCTTAAAGCCACGATCGGTGAATTTAACATTGACCTAACCTCTTTTAATTTGGGTAACCAGCACACAGATTAAATTGCACTGAATATCTAAAGCTTTAGTGGAACATTGCACTTTACATTTTCAAAATTATACTCATTGCAATGTTTAAAAATATTTCTCTTAATACTTATAAATGTAAAGTGATTTTTTTCTGAAGCGAAGAAGAGTTGCAGGTCAAAGATAGAGTGCTTTTACCAACCCCCTTCTGCCGTGAATGCCATTTAAAGGTGACCAATTATGTTTCCTTGAACAAGTTATTGTAGGTCTGTGGGTTATCCAAAATATGTTTGTCAGACTGTAGGCACAAAATCATTCTCAGATGATGAGATTTTAGTTGCTCAGTTCTGTCTATTTTGGGCTTTTTTTTTAGAATGAGCTGTTTTAGGGCGTCTTGTCACTTTAAATCCAAATAAGTTGCTGCCGGCCACTCACACGTGAAAATGGCTACCAACAGATGTGCATTTATATGACTGTACATCTTTGAAAAGCAGAAGTAGAGCCTCCTGCACAGCCAACAAAGATGCAGCAAGTGGTTTCTGGATGGTAAGTCGGCATCAAAACACTGTCTTTTTCCAGCAGCCCATGTGCAACGCATACAGCGGTAAAACCAGCTGACCAAACGTGCTGGAGCTCAGCTTGTGTTGCTTGATGATGGGCTGGGGTTCACTGGGGTTGCAAGGTGAAGACGCAGTGCCCGTTGAATGTGACGATTTTTGAAACAACTCATTTTCCAGACACCAAAAAACATGAACCTATATTTACAAAAAAAATGACCGCACTTGGGCTGTTTTCATAAGCAGTATAGACCCAAACTGAAATACAAAAATGTGCAAAATGTGAATTTTGCATAATAGGACCCCTTTAAAGAGCACTGTGACCAGCTCCACAGATAGTTCTCCAGGGCTACTGCGTTCTTCACCTGATGCCAAGAAACTAAACTTGCAAACCCTTTGAGTTTTGAACTAGTGCGTATGTTTCTCCTGAAACTCCATGGAGGATTACGCCACTATTTAGCTCATGCTTAGCATCCTGCTGTGTCGAAGCGCTCCCCGTAGAAGGGAGGCTGGAGGCAGCATTTCTGCAGCACGCTGGAGACGGCAGGGAGAGGACAGGGCTGGGAGGCGAAAATACTCTGATGCTGTCAGAAATGATCCACATCACTGCCTGGCACCCCTCTGCTCCAGCCACCCCAGCTCATTATGCTCGTCGTCCGGAAACACCGAGCAAATTCTCCTAACGAGTGTTTGATCAACACGGCGCGCTGCAGCAGAAGAAGACAGGCAACCTGTTCATGACTCATTTCTCCCTCTCTCTCAGTCTCTCTGCTGAATCTGTCTGTATTTCTCTCTCTCTGTCTCTCTTTCTCTGTGTCTCTTTCTCACTCCTGTTCCCCTAAGACAGAGAAGAACAAAGGGAGAGGCAGAAGAAAAGCAATATAACCTCTTGGCCCTTATCTGTGGAGCACACCAGAGCATGTCTGGCCTCAGACACAGCTTTGCCCGTCCTTTGAAGAAGCTCATCTCCCTTTGATTTCAGGCAAACGGTTCAGCACAGTGACAGATGCTCAACTTTCCATCTGCCACTCTGACACCCATCTCTTTAGTGTTGTTGAATCTAACTGACTTTGTTTGGGCTGTCTGTCTGGGTGCCTGTGACACGGATGCTGATGTGAGAGCTAACGTAAGAGATTGTGACGAAGACCTTGGCTTGACCCTGATAAAAGAAGCTCCTTTTTGCCTTTCTGAGGTCATCCGGAGTGTGTCGGCCATATTCTTTATGTGAGCTCCTTAAACATTTAGTTGATGCCCTGATATTGGATAATTTAATGAGGACTCCTAATGCTCATCATCATTTCGCCTTGACAATATTCCTCTGAGATATAGAGCTGCATAAAACAGCTGCCGTAGAGGGCAGTATTTTTATAAGATCGAACACTGAGAAAGATAGAAATAGGTAATTATGATTCAAGAGGAAGATGTAGAAAACAGCAAATATCTGCTGTCTTGTGAATGTCTTTAAAGTCTGCAAACCCAACTCTCTCATTGGTTAGAAAAATCAAATCAACCTCAAAGCTTATCATTAAAGCTGTCTATGACTTTTTATGAATTCTTGACCTTTCCAGCAAATTCCTGATAAACACACTGAAGGAGATCTGTTTTAATTTTTCTACATTGCAGTAAAATGTCCAGTGTTTGAACCCAAACTGTTTTTTTTCTGCATGAAGTTTACATGTTCTCCCCCTGCATACAAGGATTCTCTCTGGGCTATTGTATGTTATCTTTAGGAGTGATTGTGTGTACATCCTGTGTCTCTGGGGAAGATTCCCTCATCTCAGGATGCAGGATGCTTGAAAATGACAGTGAAACTGAGGGCTTGACCTACTTTCTGATTAAATTAGCTAATAGTTTATCTTACCACTTGGGGGAACTCACAAGGGCACTGAAACTTAATTCACAAATGGTCAGTTGATTGTAAAATACAATCGTTCAAGGAAAAACCAGTGAAAATAACATTTCTGAAGTAAAATTAAAAAGTATTTTCTTAAAATGAATGAATTAGGTCAGCCCCACATTTATTATCATTTAAAATTATGCATAGAGAATCGCCATGCAACATTTGAATGGGGTTTATTCTGCTTAAACTTCAGACATTTAAAGTCTGGTGTATTTTGAATGTTAAAGTGAGCGTGAAGGAGGAGTTGTAAGAGGCTTTCTAATGTCGGAGACCCAGCATTGGACTATCCTAATTGTTTGGAGATGCTTGTATTTTGGTTGCACTAATAATAAATATTTAAAATTGGGGAAACAGAGTCTTGGAAGTAAAAAGATCAAAATCAAGAAAACATTTTGTAGCTGATTTTATAAATCTAGACAGATAGGAATCTGATATTCCGATTCAAGTTCACTTTGCAAATATTCCTCCAAAAATAAAAACTTTAGATCATATTTTCTGTCTTGGGATCTTTTACATCGACTATGTTTCAGTAGGTGTTTGACAACAAGACTGATGGCACAAAGGCTGCCGTTGTTGCAAACCCTTGATTTACTTTTTCTCTTTTACACAGTCTTGATTTATGCCTGCCATCAAAGGCGTGGGATAGAGTAGGTGGCACAGAAAGACTCACACTAATGACTTAGACACCTGTTTCATTGTCAGAGCGTCAGCAACCTGCAATGCAGGGCAAAAGGTGGGGAAGTGGGAGGAGTGATTGAGGATGTGGATGAATAGAATAATGATCCTGATGGTAAAGCACTATACTAAAGCAGTACGCTATGTCACAAAGGCAGTAAATGGCTGCCTTTTGTTTTTAAAAATGTCTGGTTATTTACTTTTTTTTTATTTTATCCATTTGCAGATTATACAATTTGAGCATTGAATGATGTTT
The DNA here is from genome assembly GCA_903066815.1 of Brachyrhaphis roseni. NCBI lineage: Eukaryota > Metazoa > Chordata > Actinopteri > Cyprinodontiformes > Poeciliidae > Brachyrhaphis > Brachyrhaphis roseni. The sequence continues at coordinate 39,734 of CAEFZY010072662.1, read as the reverse complement.
ATGAATCAGTCCATTGTTCTGTTTCTCGAAAAAGGAAGTGCAGGTCTAAAGGTTGCGTGCATTTCTTATCGGCATGATCCTCCTGTTCATTTTTGGCTTTTAATTAAACATCTGAACTGCTCTTTCTCCGGGTGGGATAATTATATAACTTATACCAGCTTCTGACTTATAAACACAAAGTAAAAAAAAATATATGGGTTGAGCTCAAATGCAACCTCAATAATATTTGAGTAAATGTCCTTAAAATTGTGCGTCGACAATGTTCTGGAGAAATTCTTGCTGGATATTTGACCACTAAGAGAATTAAATAGCTCATTTAAATCAGTTGTTTTTTATTCTGCTCCATATTGTTTTCAGGATGTTCTGTGTAGTTCCTTTTTAGATCATCCCACTTTGTTGCACTCTCTACGTTTGTATTGAAGGATTTGAAATAAGTTTCTGCCTGGGTTTAAGTTCAGTGTTTCTGAGCCTCAGTCTGATAGTGCTCTGGAAGCAAATCATTGTCCAGATACCAAAAAACATTAAACTCTGTCGCCAAAAAAACGACTGCACCTTGGATGCTTTAGGAAGAAGTTAGTACCCAAATGGAAGAACAAAAACCTGCAAAATTTTGAATTTTCATAAAATTCTTTTAAAGTTAGAGTGGGTTAAATTTTAACCTTAGTAAATCTAGGTACTATACTTAAAAGTTGTTAAATTACCTACCAATTCTGATAAGGAAGATGGGTCAAATATTCAAACAGGATTATTAAAAATAACTTATAATCAATCAGAGTACAATATAACTATTGTAATCTGAAATAAAAATGACTCAAGTTCTTCATCAATATGCCAAAATAAACATGATATTCCTCTACCAATGTAGAGTGGATGTAAACTTTACTGTGAACTGATTTGTCATCATGAAGCTGTATTTCATTTTAACTGTACCAAGTTGAGGAAACAGACTGACAGTGTGCAGACGGTGTGTTCAGGATACCTACCATTAGAGATGTAGCCGCCGGTAAGCTTTGCCCTCATTTAATTTATACAAAGGTCAAACTTCAGACCAAACCCGCCTTTGGTCTCTGCGTGGCGTCAGAGGGAGCTAACGTCTATCACCAGCTTTAACAGATGGCCTTAAAGGCAGAGAAGCTGATTTCCAGGACTGAAAAGTCTTACTGGGGTTGAGATAAGGCCGCGGGCCTGAGGTTGGTTTTCACATGCTAATCACCTGGATGAGGTCCAGTATTTCTACATCAGAGATATGGCTTCTGCCTTTGGCTATGTACAGTCAGCCTGTCTCGGTTTGTAATGTCAGTCTTTAGCTACCTGGAACAGGTAACTGGCCCGGTTGCCATGGCCACCGACAACAAGAGTTATCCCAGGCCTAAGATGGAGTCGTGTCCAGAACTGTCAAATTATGGTCAAAAACAATTTTTTAAAAAACAGATCTGTTGGTGAAGAAAAATATAAACTTAATAATGAAAATAAAGTTAGTTTATTCCTAATTGTCGTTTCAGTAGATGGAAATAACCCACCACCCAAAACCCAAAGGTTACGTTCACACAGCAGGTCTTGATGCTCAAGTTGTTTTTGCTGAAATCATTTTTTTGTTGTTTTTTTTTGGCCTTGGTCATTCATTGTAATTGCTCCTGACTGTAATGAGACTTTTTCATGAATGGTTTATGTCCTCAAAATGACCCACACATGCAGAAGAAGAACTTTGATGTTGATGGAAGGAATCGTTTATGAATCGATTTTAATATTTATTAAGCAACAAGAGCTGACAGTATTGTCATCAAATCAAAACCAAAGCTCTTTTTTAAAAGAGCTAATAGAAAGAAACCTCATGTAGTTGTATTCGCTTATAAACAAGCACTTTTTTGTTGCCTATAATTTAAAATAATCTGTTTAATTGAAAGAAGAAGAGCCTGTACAATGTTTACAAGTCTTCCTCAGTTTTGTAATTTCATTAAGAAAAGGCAGAAACGGTTATAAAAATATGGAATTATGGCGGCTTTTTTAGTGGAGATGTCATTTTATAATGTTATTTCCAAAATCCACATAAAAATACTTCAAGCTAGAGGCTTCATCATCAACCTGATCCAGTCCAACCAAATCCAACTCTGTTTATGAAGCACTTCAAAAGATAAATGTCTGACCTGAACATAAAAGAGCAGTTCATACAAGTCAGCCCAGGAATCTCAAACAATTAGAGACCAATCAAAGGTGAAATTGGTGTAATTTCCTGCTCACAAAAAGTGAAAAGACTTACAAAAAAGTGATAACAGGTTCTGCTTTCTGGCCGTCTACTTACAACAAAGCATGTAAAGACTTTAGCCTTAAGTCTTTTTCTCTTTTTTATGTTCAAATGATAAAAAATGGGGATTAAATAATATTCTTGCTGTAAGTAATTAGAAAATATGTAATCTCTCTTTTTTTTATTTAAAAAAGTAATTTTTCACTTACTGTTAAAATTAAATAGTTTGAATCTTCTGCTTAATTTACCACACATCAAATGCTTTAAATATACACTGATCAGACCTGCTGTATTTTTGTGGAAATATGGTAATTAACCCATTGAAGACAATTGCAATTAGTTGGTGAATATACCAAATAAACTAATGTCAGAACAACTGTAATTTTGATCTTTTATCTCCTAAGACTCTTTGCTCTCCTGCCAACCTTACAGTAATTAACCTGCTTGTTTTTGTTTAGACTAAATTAATTATTAGTTTAGTCAAAATAAATTGTCATTACTAAAATAAAAACTTATTTTTAAACAGGCATAAACACAGGATGGATGAATTTGTGGACATTGAAGACATGTAAGGAAGTAGTTGCCAATTTATCAGAACAAACTGACTTCTATCTCAATTTCTAACAGAATTTGCATCTTTTTTGTTATCCTGTCTTTAGATGGTATAGCTCTGATTTATAGGCAAATGTTTTGTTTCAAGACTTGTGACAAAGTGGTTGTTTGTGTTTACCACTAGTACCTTAAGTACATATATTTCTGATTTATTTTATCTTACATAGTTGGTCATAATGCTTTAATTTAAACAACGGCGTTGTAACTTTGCTTCACTCACTATCTCAGGTTTGTCTGTGGTAGCATTATGTTGCAGTCTGCATTTATGCCTGTTTTAGCAAAAAATAACTTAAATCATTAGTTGAACTAGATGTTTCTTTTGTTTCAAGATAGTTTTTTCTTTTCACCTACCATTGTTTGCCCCTTCAGATACTAAAGTGCAGACGAGTTTCCAATTATCTGTAAAACCAGTAAGATGTCAGATGTTCCAGAAATGAAACAGTAAAATTCACCAGAAGAAGCTGGACCTGACTGCTGGTGCTGATTTCTGCTCACCTGTTATGATTTTTGGACTACTCTACCTCAGAGGTTTGATGAATGTGAGTCTGCTGATGTGAATCTTTCTTGTCTTAAAGTCCAGACGTTGTGCATCTAGTTTCTCATTCACTTTCAAAGCTAGTAAATATTTTCCTCCTTTGGCTGATTCACTGTTTGCCATCATCTCAATGGTGGTTTGGTGATATGAATCAGCCAATAGGACTCTGTAAGCACAAGGCTGCCCTGCTGCTGGCCTGATAAGTGGGAGAAGATGGAAAATACTCAAGGCGTTCTCCATCTCTCTCTCTCCATTTTTACTCTCTCTCTTTTACCTCTTTTGTTTATACTCCTCCCTTCTGATTCCCACCTCAAATTCTTTCCTTCACATCCCGTTAACGTCTCCCGGCGCCTATGCTGTCCTTTTAAGTCACAGGGTTAAACTAGGGAAGACAGAAAACAGTGGGCGCTCTTCAATGCTCGCGCTGCTTTTTGAAGTTCCTCTTTAAATCTGTCCCTCTTGCACATGGTTCAGTTGTTGGTGGCCTGTTTCATCTTTGAGTCTTTGTAGTGACACGAGGTGTGTGGTATCGTCCTCACCTAGAGGTTTCATCTCTCCCTTTTTTTTTTTTTTTACCACAAACACCCCTGCCCCTGTGCCTGTGCATGATACACTTGATGCTAAAGCTTGTGACACAGTAACAAATGTAAAGCACACCTCTATAATCCTGTGAGCTCCGAACAAAAAGGCTGTGTTACCTTTCATCTGCCTGTGGTTTTCCTGTCCAGAGAGAGCTCTGTGCTCCTTTGTTCTAATCTGACCTTGCTTCTCACTGCTGCTCTCATAGTAAAGCACAATGGCAAACACTTTTTGTTTGATTAAGGGAAGTTAACGAGGTTCTTCGCTAAAATGTAGGCTTTATTCTCCATTTGCAGTAGAATCTAGACCAAAAAGGTTTGTGTTTTTGCAGTGCAAGCCTGAGTGTTTTGCATGGATGTGAAGGAGCTTTGGCCCTCTCTTCTCTGAAAAATTGTTCAACTTCAGCCACATTGGAGGGTTTTTGAGCATGAAGGCTCTGTTTAAGGTCATGTATTTTTGCAGCTTAGTTTTTAGCTTAGATGACAGAAAAAAAATATTTTTAACACATGACTACTATTAGCAAAATTATAGAAGCTGATATTTTTTTCAGGGGAGAAGTGATCAGTTGCTGTATTTTCTAGAAGTGACCAGACAACGTTTCTTTCCTTTCCTCATGTTTACATCCCCAGAACACACATTTTTCATTTCTCCAATATACATGTCAGGATTGGTGACGTGTGACAGAAGCTTATGCAAAGAAAATCTCATTGACTGATGGCTTGGACATGATCTTAAAGCATCAACTGCCATTGTTGTCTGTTTCCAATTTGTCTAAGTGTATTTTCAGAGTAAAGCAATCCAGTCTGGTATCCTCTGTGGCCTGCAGGCATGCAGCTGCCTGGAGTCTGACAGCAGAAAATGCCCTGCAAAAAACAGAAAACTAATTTAGTTGCCTATGGCTCTGATGTGCAAGCTGACCTTATTAGGAGAACCTTGGCCTTTCTATTCCCGCCTCAGGAAAGGTGGCCTTCTGTGCAGAGCTGGATTCCAATGCCTCCTCAGCCCAGAACAGAGTGAGTGAGCAAACAAGGTGGGTTTCCACCACTTTTGCTGCCTCAGTAAACAGGTGTTGCAATCCACTCATTTGTAGTGGCACACTTGCTTTATTACAATGTGGGACTTCTAATAGCTTTTCAGAAGGTGGGAAGTTAATATGAGGTGCAAGAAGGAAGCTGATGGAGCTTCAGCTGGCGTCTTTCAAGAACGGACGGATAAAAATGTGTTTTAGGATGGTACACAGAAGAGGGAGAGCTGGAACTGAAGGCCAAGGCACTGTGATGGATCACCAACACGCTAAAGCATCTCCGTCATGGTGAACTCTTCCTCGGGATCAATATTTTCTCTCTGTCTTTCCTTTCCCCTCATATCCCTTCATCATCCTTTCCAATTTACCATTCCTGGAACTGAATTTTCTCTTTCAGCTTCTTTTGGTCTCTTTGCTCCTCTGGTGACGGGCTCACTTTTTATTGCTGTACTTCATGTAGTTTTGGACTCCACCACTCTAATGTGTGTGTCAACATCAACCAAAAGTCCAATGGAAGTGCCATACTAATAAGTCTAAAGGGAGCATCTCTGTTTCTCATGGTGACGCCTTTATAAATGGCAGGAGCGTAAGGCTCTGCTGGTGGTCAATCATCTCTGCAGGAGCTCATCATCTTCAGTGTGTGTGGCCTTGTTTGTACTTCATATAGTATAAGGACCATTTTGTGCAACAAATACCACATTGTGAGGACGCATTGCTCCTTGCGGGGCCCAAAGCTCAAAACGAGGTTTTGTTTTAGGGTTAAGGCAGTGTTTCTGAATTCCGGCCCTTAGGCCTCCCTGCCCTGCATGTTTTAGGTGTTTCCCTTCTGTCAGACACTGGGATTGAATCTATGGGTGATTAACAGGTTTCTGCAGCACTTGATAGTCATGCTAATTTGTGTGTGAGTGAGCATGCATGTGCATGAATGCATGTTGGGACGTTGCTTGCCTAACGTGTCTCACAGGTTTACGGTGGCTCTAGGTGAGCAGGACAGCCGTGCTGTGGAGTAAACAGATCTGCAGGCAGAGTGAAGACGAAGGGAAGAAATGACAGCCCTGAGCTTATCTGACCACTTCTGCCTTGTTATGACTCCCTGACGTGAGCACCAGGGACACACAAACCAGACAGTTATTGCCTTGCACCACCTCTGCGTTCTGTATTCTGCTGTCTTACAACCACACGTTATGACTTCCACTGAGGACTGTTATCTACTCGCAAAGGCCTCTCATTTCATTTTCTGTGCTTTGTGTTTCCACTTAACTAAACAGGGATGCGTGGATGTAAAGTTATGTTTCACACTCATTAAAAGATGCATTTATAGGTTGTCTAATTTTTAGTCAATTTAACCTTCCCTAGCATAAACCAGAAAGTTTATAAAGGCACTGTTAAACTAAGCTAAACTAAACTATAGTGTTACTGAAAATACACTATCATAATCATGTAGAGTGGAAAATAGGCATCATCAGGATACATTTTCTAACCCATTGGCAGATTATTTCACTTATAACATGGGAAAATATTTGTTATAGATTAAATAATCTACCAGTGGAACCAGTTTTTTAAAATCAATATTAAGGAATGAAAACAAGCTCCTATGTCTCCCTAAAAAATCACTTGTAAGTTAGTTTTGTCTTATTTCATGTGTATCAAGTTATTTGCACTAGAAAGTAGATAAAAATTACTTGGTAAGATTTTGTGTTTTCTAATACTACCTATTGATCAGGGGTCAACAACCTTTATAATCCAAACACCAAGCACCAAAATAAAAAAGAAACTCATCCATCCGACTGTTCATCCATATACTTCTCATTATTCCTACTTTAATATATTAAAAATGTTCTTCATGTAATCATAAGTATTGCACATTCATTAATTGCAACAAGAAAATCATCATATTTATCATAAAGGCTTCAAAACATCTGTATGCATGTAATTAATCTATAATAATTTGTTTCATTTTATGAAACAAGTTACTTAACTAAATGAACTTAATATTATAATTGATTGAATATGACCGCCCTCCAGAGATTTCTAGGTATTTTATTTGAGCCACATGATCTCATTATTTTGTTCACTTCGTGTCCCTGTTGAGGGTCTAAATGTTCCCACAGTATTAACATTCAGAGAGTCTTGTTTCAGCTCTTTCTTCATCACAAAAGACCACAGCAGTGCCGACATCACAGCAGTCTAACCTTTTCCCTCTTCATCTAGCCAATGCTTGAAACAAGACACCAAGAACACCCTCATTTGCTTTGACTTTCTGTTGCAGAGAGTTATGTTTAGGTTATTGAAAAAAATCAGAAATAATAAAACGTTGGAGACATTTAGGACCTTTCTGTGCAATGCAGTTGATCAATTTACCACGCAATGAAATCAAACCTTCAGGCAATTATGCTCCGTAAAGTGCAGCAGAAGAAGAACTCGTCAATGATGATTCAATTATCTTTTGCTTTTCAAAAATGAAAACACATTGACATACCAAATACCAAACCAAAAGTGATTGTGATTGCCTGAAAACAAATCCGTGCTCAGTCATATAAAACAGAACTCAGGGCTGATGTGTCTCACAGCAAGGGCATCTCTTCTGCTGGAGTTTGTCCAACATTCTCTTTGTATTTATTAGTCTTCCTATAAAGCCCCAAAATAACAGAAACAAGCTAAACAATCTCCTTGGAGACAAACATGGTTAGTGACACTGGCTGCAGAATTATCCCGCTTTAAAAATCTGCAGGTCTTCTCTCAGCACTCAGAGCCAGATGTCATGAATCACCACACAGGATCATGCAGATTATTGGAATAACATCAGCAAACTGGTGGGTGGTAATCTCTCCACAACCATATTGGTATTGCAGTTCTCCTTAAGCTGCTGAACAGCAGCCTATACCTCCAAAAAGATGGGCCCTCTGTTTTTTTTTTCTTGTGCTGTTTTGCAGAAACAGTTAAATAAGTTATTGTGCATGCAGGTGGATAAATGTTGATATTGCATCACCTTTCAGGGATGGAAAAAAAAAAAGAGAACGAGTTAGCTTGCTGTGACGCCTGAAACACTTCACCTATGAACACTGACTGGTGAAACGCAGCGTCATCACTCCTGCCTATAAAAGCTGCTCAGCCAGTCAATGCAGTCTGAGTTCACGCTCTCCTCTCTGCCCAGTCAGAGCTATTTTTAGCTCCCCTGCGCAGCGGAGCTCTGCCGCCGCTCGAGCTACCTGGATATGAGGGCTTTGTCACTCCTGCAGGCTCGAGCACCACTGATCTATCCAGCTTTACAGCTTCCTGCTTCCCCAGCTACGGCTGCAAAACACCTCCTGCAGTGATGGAAATGAACTGAGACAGGGAGGAAATACCAAGAAATAAAGTAGAGTGCTTCAGAAAGAAAAATCTGACTTTTTAGAGCTGCACAGGTAATCGGCAAAGTAGAGCATGAGTTGATCAGAGGGACCATATTTTGTAACTGATGTGAGGTAAAAGGTTTGACACATATCAGAATAAGATAATAGACATATTGTGATAAAGTTCCTTTTAACTGTTACATCAGTTCAGAGAGCAAATTGTCTCTTTCTTGCGTTTTACATGCATTGTTAGTTCCAGACGCTATGTTTTGTTTGTCGTTCTCCTGCAGGTATACAAACCAGCGCCTATTAATTCAGCATAATATTATTCAGCGTTCTCCAGCACGGTAAACAAATGTTCCAAACGGATTCATTTGAAATGACTGTGCCGCAATGCCACGGTGGATTAGGGATGTTTAAATGCAGCTAGTGCTTCCAGAGACTCTCCTGGAGGTTCCTGTTACTCCTGATAGTTTCTGCTCTCTTCTTGCTTCACTTTTGGATTAATCTGCCGCTGCAACCACATGGTGTCACACATGAGGTTTATGCTTTGATCCATGTTGCATCACTTGCTTTTTGACATCCAAATTACTTCTGACTTGCGTTAGAAGAAGGTAAAACAGTAAAACACGCTGTTACTATAATCACTAAACTCCTACAAAAGCATGTGAAACACATGCTTTTGTTAAAATATTGTATATTTTATCATAAAGAACTGTCTTTCTGAAGGTCAACATTGCATAACCATAGTTTTACAATCAAAGCAATTTCTTTGTAGCAGCCCAGATTACTCAAAAATGAGAACTAACTAAATTTTTTGTGTTTTATAATCAAAATGTTTGTCTGAATTCACCAGACAATACAGCTGGACGTTCTTGTATTGAATTGAACAAAGAGACTTTCATTAAAGCTAATTGTCTTCCATATCAATAAGCCTGGAAATAATCCACAATTAGTCAGAAATTTAAATCGTAATTGTTGAAAACTTTAAATGGGATTGCTATGATATTAGTTGCAGGCGATTGAAGTTATAAATATCAGTCATGAGAGTTTTTGCGGTTAAACTGTTTTTCTTTTCTTCAATATGTTTTGATCCACTCTTTAGTATGTGTTATATATTAATATTGACCTGTCAGTTAGTTTTTTCTAGTCTGATTTTGTGAATGTATGACAGCTCAAATAATGAACTTTATTTTAACAAAGGTTTATAGTCACTGAAATATCTCTAAATTTAACACAAAACACCAAGCAGTGGTGAGAAGATCTACATCCTATTGTGCAAAAATGTTGTAATCTCAGGACAACGGCAACATGTCTGTTTTATGTGGCAGCTTGACAAAGATGACAGGGAAAGAACATGATGAAATAAAGATTGGGAAATTATTCTGTCTTCCTCCACTACAATATGCTGCTACAAGCAAGGAATAATTTAAGTCTTTGTATGCTTTTTTCTTGATTCTTCAATGATGTAATATTTTTAATTTTTGAGCTGTTTTTCATTGAGTCTCTCTTTAAGATTTTTTTTTTTACATTGAATACTATTTCACTCAATTCTCTCCACCCTTTGTGTAATATCATCAGTAGACCTCCAACAACAACTGCCTGCGTTGAAGTGGATTGAAAGAATTCCCACTGGCTTTCTGTAGCACAGTAATAGCACATATTCAATATGTAGGCAGAAAAAAAGATAATCCTAAAAATGCCTCTGGCATCGCCTCTGGCTGCAGGGCCAACACACAAGTGCACTCTGTCTGTGCTTTCCTTTCCTTAGAGAAGCACACACGTCTGTCTGAATTACGTTTTAGAAAAGGCATCAGGAGGAATTTTATTCTGACAACAGAAAAACAGTCAATTCTAATTTCATAAAACAAGACTCTTACAAACTGTATGTGTCCAATTCTGTATATTTCCTTCTCCTGTGTTAATTACAAATGTCTTCTTTGTGCCTGACCAGGTGGCAAACCCACCACCCACAGAGCTTCCTTTGTAGGGAGGGTTACCAAAAAATAACCACCTTCCACAGGAGCTGAGTGTGAAACGTTTCAGATTGCAGAGGAATATGAAAACGGAAGTAAAGTGCTGCTACATTCAGCAAACACCTTGCAAATATTTAACCACAAGGCTCAGGTGTTTTGTATGCAGAGATGCTGAATGAAGTAAATTTGCCTTGAATGCCTTGTATTTCTACAATATGTTTTAGTTGTTTGAACATTATAATCATAAACATCACTATATGATAATGAGCTCTTCTCGTGATGGATTAACACTAATTGGAGGATGGCTATGAAGTGGAAAGAAAATTTAGTTGGCATGCATTTGTTTTCCTCAGTCATCTACAAAACATTTGAGAAGTCACTATTTCGTAGAGCCACATCAAAGTGTTTGGAAGCATTTCTTGACCAGCTTTCCGTTTTTTTTTTTTTTTGCTCTTTCCCTTTTGCAAAAATAACCAAATGATTACATGGAGTGTCAGTGAACATACATTTTTTGAGTCTTGGAACAGATTCTGAGTTGGATTTAGGTCTGGAGCTCTTCCAGCACATGAATATGCTTTACTGCAACCTATTCTATTGTAGCTCCAGCTATACGTTTAGGGCAATTGTCCTGTTGAACTATTACCAGATTCCTTGTCCTTTGTAAAGTAAAGCATTCCCACAGCATGATGTTGGAACTTTTGGCTTTCCCCACTTGTGGTATTTAGCATTTAGGCCAAAAATGATGATTTGATCAGAGCCCCTTCTACAACTTTCTGTGGTTTCTCCTACAAGTTGCAAACATGATTTCTTTTCGTGCCTGTCTTTTGCAAAGAATTCAGCAGAGATTGAATCTCTGCTGAAAATGTATGATTTGGGAAGTGCACAAATAATAGTTGTTTCTGTCAGACAGATTCTCCCACCTGAGTTGTGAATCTCTGCAGCGTTTTTAGAGCCAGCATGGGCCTCTTTGCTGCTCACCTGTTCGGACCTGTCAGTGTCATGTCTTGTTTTGTAGCTGTGCCATGTTTGGCTTGGGATAATGTTTTAACCTTGCTTTAAACTTCTCCAAAACATTCTCTCAGAGTTATGAGTACATAACACAAATTGATAAATATCAAATTACAGAGGCATCCACTATATATTTATATACAAATAAGGGTTGAGAGTAAATAAGTTTGCTTCTTTCCACTCCTTTTCAAGATAAATGCTTTCTTGCTTATGTCTACATACAGTAATCTTATAAAAACATGGATTGGAATAGGAAACATTTTGTCCGTATATTATTCTATATATTTGTGTATAAGTGGATTTATATAATTTTTTTCGTTTGTTTCTTTTTTTTTACCAATATGCATTTTTTTATGTGGCTTGAAATAAAGAAATAATAATAAAAGAGTAAAGGACTCTGAATACAAATGCATGCCTCACTTTTCAGGTTTTTATTTGTAAATATTGAATTTTTTGTTATCTTCACAATTATGCACCATTCATCTGCTGTTGATTGATCACATGAAATCCCACTGAAATGCAGTGACTTTGTAGTTTTGTTGTAAAGTAACAAAATGCGACAAAGTTCAAAGAATATGGCAAATGCAAAATAAATGGACTCTAATTAAAATATGAAAGCAAAGTCTTTGAAGAACAAACTGAACTGAGGAATGACAGCCAATTATTTTGCCTATGAAACTTTCTGTTTAAAGGTAGCGCTGCTTTCAGTGTGGCGTGCCATGAAATCACCATAAATCGTCATCATTATCAAGTCGGCTGACGGTTTCAGACACTCGCAGGTGTGCTACGTACTGTTAATCCTATAGGAGGCAGTGTGGATCAGCTCACTGGGGGACTCCACTGGTCTCTCAGCACCAGTCACAGAACACATCAATCACAACCTCAGAGTGGAAACAGCAGAACACAGAGAGCACTTGTGTAGATATCTGCATGTATATATGGGTTTCGACGCCCACAGTCATTACTTTAGGCTCCTCAGTAATACAATATGTGTGCCTTGGATGTTTAATTTTACCTGTGCTGCCAGCTTTTCTGTAACTTTATAACTGCCATGCTGCAGCTGCTGTTAATGACATTTATTCATAGAAAGCAACGATACATGGATCTCCCACTTCAAAGGCAGGAGGAAAGGTTGGTGGGTGGGTGAGCCAGTTTTCAGTAGTTAGCTGTCTGTCTTCAGGTGAAAACACTGTAAAGCATCTCTAGCATGAATTATTTATGAAAAATGTTGGAATGAGTCTTTGAGTTTGCACAAAATAATGGATTTCTTTTGTGCTCAGCCCAAGAACAAAAAAAAAAAACACTCCGTAAACGGGATGTGGTGTATGAAATTGTTGCTGTCATTTCAAGAGCTTCTGTTATGCTTGCCGACTTTTCGCCAATACTCACACTGAGCCTTGTCAGTTTTAAACAATTTCAGAGGAGAAGAGTTTATTAACCCAAATTGTGCCTCGTGCTTCTGTCTTTGTAGAGCGTCTGGGAAATATATATTTTTAATAAAACGCTTTCTTCGCAGTAAGTCTGTGTTGGATAAAGCTTCCCAGGCGGAAATGTTCGCCGTTTGCTGTGTGGTTGCATAAATGGGTGTAGTGTAACAGAAAGTGTAACTGTGGCTGAAGTAAGTGGAGAGGGGCTGCTGTATGTTTGCACTGAGCTGCCCTAGGGGCGCAGGTTCAAAACGGCAGCTCAGGATCAATCCCAGTCTGAGAGCTCAGCCTCCAAGCAAATAATAAGTCTGTGGAAAGCAAGAGAGAGTCTAAAAAAATGTGTGTTGGTTTAGTTTGTGGGCTGAGTCCCCAACTATGCAAAGTGTGCATCCATGTGTTAAAATGTGGAACATATAAATTAGCTGTAAAACATAGCCGTAAATGTCAGGTTTTTATTAGCTGAGGATTTTTTTTATTTAGAAGAACCTTTGTGTTTCTCTTTTATGATCAAAAATTGACCCAAATCATTCCCCACCGAGCTGCTAATCAGTTGCTTGCATCAATGCTTAAGTGATATAACAGTTGGTATAATTTATCAACTCTCCTAATCACAGAATTGCCTTAAGAGAACATACAGCTTTACGTAAATGACTCTCCTCTATCATCTGCCATGTTTTTGCACTGAAACATACACAGTGTGGTCTCCAGCTAAGCCAGGCTGTCACTGACTTTTTTTTTTCTGAAAATTTCTCCTTCATAATTTTCTGACTCCATCTATGCTGCTCTAACATGGTAATTTGTTCCAGGATTTATGAAAGTTCTAATCAAATGTTGCAGCAATAACCCAGTGATATTCCTTAATCTCATGCAGAGCTGATGAATTTGCTTTCAACTCGGCATGCTGAATGCTTGATCGGCTTTATTATTAATACAGTTTTTGTACGTTTAAAAATTGCACCAGTGTCAGCTGTGTATATCCCACATAAACACCAAGTGTCACGTTCTCTGGGAAGTTTGTGTTTGGGCTTCATTTTGCAATTTGTCCCTCTTTGCATCCCGTATTCAGTTTATTCCTTAGTTTTAAGATTCTTCTTGTTTCTGTTTTCTGTGCTTGATTCGATCTCAACTCAGAGTCATTGTCTTTAGTTGTAGTTATTTTCTGCACTTCCTGTTTTATTTTGAAACTGGTCATTGATCTCTGTTTATTTAATTCATGATTCCTGTGTCGTCATTTCTTTGTCATCTTTTGGTTTAAGCCTTAATTTTTATGTAAGGTTATACCCTGTATTCTAGTTTCTGTCTTTTATTTCCTTGTCTTTTATGTATGTATTTATTTTTTTACTATACTTTGAAAGCATTGAAATAAAACTAGCTAATACAGAGACATTGTACAGAGACAAGCAGATGGAGAAGTATGACATAAGGATATTAATTAGACAAAAAAATCAAATCACACCAAAATAAAAGAAGGTTGAGAGAGAAAAAAACATCTAATCTCATTTTCAACCCTTATTATTACTTGGTTTCAGAAACAAATACTCTCTATATTAAAGACATTATTTAATTTCTTCCAATTCTTAATAAAACCTTTTTTTATGTGAATTCATTGAAGAAAAAAACACACCATTTGATAGTCTTTTATGCTTCCACAGTATCTTCAAAAGAACAAGGATGATTATTTATGCTCAATAATTTGTTTTGTTGTTTTTTAATTTGATATAATTAAGCCTCATTTTATTTCTTAATCACCAGTATAACAGTTACCTTGATTAAATACAAAATAAACTCAAGGTCTGCTAGAAGTATTTTGCTTTTTTTTTTTTTTTTTCGATAAGAAAGTAAACTTTGAGTTGTAATCATTGAAACTTTTATAGGGTGAATAACTGTCAGCAGTTCTGGACAACAACAAAACACTCCTATTAAAATATCTTGTTAGCAGTATTGCAGATTATTTTATAGTGCAAGAAAGCAGAAACTAGTTTTCTACATCTCTTTTTGAGAAACTTAAATTAAGTTCTCCACTTCTTAGGGGAATATTGTTATAGGCACTTACAGCTACTGAGAGGACTAAAAAATAGGGAAAATTAGGATATAAATCATGCTTTCAGATTCCCAGAGTTGCCTGTTGGTCAATATGAGTGTGTGGCAGTGTGTTTATAGGCTGTGTATGAGTCTATACGTACAGAGGAAATGCAAGTGAACTAAATATCAAGGGCAAGTAGAAAAAGGTAAGGTTGATCCTGAAAGGTAATTTGGCTCTCCAGAGGAAAAAGCCTCAACTGTAATGGGGCGCTCAGGTAAAAGCTTTACACGTATGGGAAACATGTGCGGCAGGTAGATAAGAGAGAGTTCCTATCCCTGCCTATTTGTATTTGTGTGGCTGTGCGTTTGTGCACTCGGGATCTCGTGTGCTTGTGCGTACGGTCTGAGTGTGTGTTTGGCCCCTGTCGCCGCGTAGAAGCCAAAGGCCTGGAACAGCGCTGTAGTACTGCGATACCTGGCGCCAAAAGAGAGAGAGGTAGAGGGTGAAAGGGGGGGGGCGAGCGAGGCAGAGGGGGAAAAACTCCGCAGGGACTCGGCAATCAGGAGACATGGCAGCCGCTTGGCTTCCAGTTATAATGGATGAGTTGAGGTCTTCCTGTGTTCCCTGTGGGGCTTTGTTTGGCTCTCCCATCTCTACCCTCTGCTGTGCTGCCCAGGCTTGCAGCCAAACCCCTTGGTGCACAGACATTTACTTCACATGTACACCTTCTCAACAGTCTTGTTTATTTCATTTCATTGATCGCCTATCTGCTTTATCGTTTCCCTGAGCTCTGCGTCTCCCGCTTGTTTTGTCCTCTACATAAATTCCCCCTTTTGGTTTCTACAGCCGTTCACTCTCCCATGTCACCTTTATCTATATCCCCTTTGTCCTTTTACGAACCCCGTACTGCGAATGAAGACAAACATTTTTTAAAATCATCGATGCAAACTTGGTTTTCGGACACCCTCCAAAATCACGAAGGGATTCGGTCGGCAGAAAGGGCCGCACAGACGAGGGTGGGGGGAAGAGACAATCAATTAATCTGATCAAGCGCTTTAGGAAATGGAGAGCGTAAGCGCTCCTGGGGGACGGATATCTATCTCCTTGGGATGATTGAATTACGCAGAGAGAGAGAGAGAGTTGCAGAGCAGGGAGGACTGAAAAAATGAGGTGGTTAGGGTGACCGAGGATGAGAGCCCACATGCTTGAGAAATGCAGTGTGGGTGTATTTCCAAGAAAAAAGGTAGAGAGAGACAGAATGAAAAAGAGCAAAAGAGAGGAGTGGAAGAAGGATGATGTCATAGCGGAAAAGCAATGAAAAGGAGTCTGTATTTCTCTCCCCCACCCATCTCTTGATTTGGATTTTTATGTTTCTTATCTTGAATGGTATATTGGAATGCAGGGAATATGTGCGTCATTTTGATATGAAGTCATTTCAAACATCTCATTTCTATTTGATCATTTAGCCAAAACAAAATATAGAGACACTATTGGTATAGAGCAAGCTCCAATGGATTCAATACAATATGTAAATCTGCAGAGTTCTTGCAGAAACATTAAATACAGAGAATATAACAAAAATAATTTTTAAACCATATTTGAAATCAGTGAATATTTATACACTTGTTCTGTCTTAGGAATATTGGGCATTTCCCCGATGCTTGAGAATGAGTTTTGGCACATCTGACTTCAACCAGGGGTCATTGAGATGATTCTGCATCCTGACTGGGGTCCACTACTGCCTAATTTAATTCATTAGACATAATCAACATGCTGCACACCTGTTTATATAAAGTCTCCCAGTTGTTGGCAAATGCTAGAGCCAAACCAAAGTGAAGAGGTGGAGGAATCTTCTGCAGACCTGAGTATTTTGCAGGTGTAATTTTAAAGAAGCATGTAAGCATTAGGAAGAAACAAAAATGTTTGTGGTCCAGATTATCTCTGGGGCTTCACTTCACCATGAGACTTATTTTATTAAGAGGCTGTTACTCACTAAACACTGGATCAGCCTGAGGAAACTGCTGACAGTTTCTGAATGACTCTTAGAGCATAAAAGTCAACTCAACATTCTCATTCTCAACATTTTAGGAAGCTAAAATTTCCGGACACAGTTCCCAAAAGAGCATTTGCTGGAACTCAACAAGTTCATCTTTGAGGGAAAACCATGAATGAGTTGCAGGAAGTTTGGAATTTTCCAAACTTCCTGGAATTTTCTTCCTGGACTTATTACACCTGCAACCTGCTCTCATATGCAGAAGATGTTGGATGCATGTTTTCCTTCCACTAAGCTTTCTGTTGATATGCTTACATACAGCACTCTGTAAACTATCAGATATATGTAGATGATGTCTGTGAATATCTGCTATAAAACTATGAGGGCCTTGTGACTGTATAGGTCATAACATCTAAATAACATAACATTTCTATGTTAAAAAGTGATTTTTTTTTTTTTTCATTATAATGTTCAAATTTCCAGGGACTCAATTATGGATTTTCATTAGTTACAAGTCATCAAGATTAACAATAATTTAAAAAAAGAAAATATGTCACTGGGGCTAAGTTTTACTTTTTGAATTTAATTACTGAACTAAATTAAAATTGTGATAATTTAAGATTAACCTGAAGAGTTAGTTAGTGGGAGTGACTGATGTATTAAAATAGAGATCAATTAGGTATAAAAATATTTTCTACAGTAACCAGAACTTCAGCACTTCAAAACCACAAAACCTTACCAAGTATTTTTGGTCCAGTTTCTAATTAAAATATCTTAATACACTTGAAATAAGACAAAACTAGCTTACAAGTAACCTTTCAGCAATATATACTGTAGGAGCTTACTTTAAGTAGCTAATTTCTTAAAATTGGGAAGGAAGTATTTGTTCCACTGGTTAATCACAAGGCAGTTTTAAGTTATTTACCTGTAAGTTAGTTTTGTCCTATTTCAAGAGTATTAAGATATTTGCACGAGAAACAAGACCAAAAACATTTGGTCTAATTTTGTGTTTTGGTGTTTTTGCAGTAAGGTTTTGTGTTAAGTTCTTAACATAAGAAGAAAGGGAACAAAATACTGGACAGACTTTGGAAAATCATATAAAAGTGTACCACTGTGTTGAGTTAAAATAATCTTAGAATAGTAGAACACAAACTTCTTCCTGTTTAAAGCAGAACTGTTTTGCACGTTTACAGCAGCTATTTGGCAGACTGAGGTTCTTTTCCATTGATTTACTCTAGAAAATGACCCACTCTTTAATTCTGTTGAGTGCGTACCTTCTCCTCATCTGTGAGCAGTGGAGCTTTGTGGGGAAACCTTTGAACAGATAGAGTAAAATGGGGTTAACCATGCGTTTTCTCCCTGGCAGAAAGCTGGATACTCAGGGGGGATAGTTCTGTGTCATAAGGAAAAAAGATGAAAAACAATAAGAGGGGAGAATATGAACAATCCCCTTTGGGCTTTCTCTGAGAAAACAAAAGAGGGAGAGAGGGAGTTTAGATTAGAGAAGTGGAAAAAAGCAGCAGGCATCCTCACTGAAAATGAGAGATGAGAAGAGAAAAGGGGAGCTGATGAGGGAGGAGGAAGAAACAGCCTCCAACAAACAACGCTGGCTAACCATCAAGACATGCAGAGGCTGCCTCCCTGGAGGGAGAGAATTGGTGAATTACTGCTGAGAGGAAGCCCGATGAGCGGCGCCACTTCCAGGCTGCTGGTGTGACTGCAGGAATGAAGGGACTGTTGGAGTCCAGGTATCCAGCGGAGAGCGCTTGTCTGTGGATCTTGAACTGCTCCACTGCCTGCCACCCCGAGCCATTATTCATAGCACATGAGCGCCACATGAGGCTGATGATGGTTGTTTAGCCTGTGGGCCTTCCTCTCCTTCTCTAGCATGAGACAATAGGAAAAAATGGGTTTTGTGGAAAACAGCACATCGTAGGAGAAGCGCATATTTTTAAGGATGATTTTCAGGGGAAATCAATATTAAACAATTTGCTTCTTTAATTCTGCCTTTAGTCGTGACTGAAAGTGACCAAGGTCTGATTTTCAGAATCGAAGGCATTTAAAACAAATTGGCTACATTGTTACTTACAAGAAGCACTGTGTTTTTCTTCTTTGAAAGGGAAATATAGCTTCTGATAAATTACATTAAGGAAAACATTAGACTTCTGACATAAAGTTTTTAACTCATAATAAAGAGGGAAACTATTATGCTATAATATATAGCATGTTAACTTGAATATTAATAAGATGTTCTAGTTCCACTGGCAGATTATTTCATTTAAAATATTATTTTGTTTAAAAGTGAAAAAATCTGCCAGTGAAACTAGAACTTTGTAAATCAATATTCAAGAGTAATTTACTTAAAAAAGCTCTGATACCTTGTTGAAAACTTACTTGTAAGTTAGATATATCTTAGTTCTTATTTTGTCTTATATCACTAGAAACTAGAACCAAAATACTTGATAAGATTTTGTGTTTAGAATAAGAAAATAGGTGAACCAACCTAACTGAATTGTTTCAACTGGTAACAAGTCATTCATTTAAGTTTATCCAGCTCAATTTATAAACTTGGTTCAACTTGACAAATTTAAGTTAGTCTTACTAAAATCATTTAGTTTACTTGAAAGAAATAAGTAAACTAATAAAAGATCTTTATTTGTTGCTCAGGCAGCTTTTGTTTGAGAGTAGTTAGACAGGAAAAGTGGGTCATGAAAGTCAAGGAAGACATGCAGCAAAGGTAATCAGGCTGGGAATTGAACCTGCGACGGCCGCGCGGAGGACTAAGGCCTCGTTATGAGTTGTGTTCTACCCCTGCGCTACCACAGCACCTGGTTGGTACAGGATCTGTTCCTGGTGACGCTTGACATCAGACGTAGGATACGAACGCAACATTGAACTTAATTGTTTCAAGTAAAGTCAAAGTAAAAAGTTAAACATTTTTAACTATTAAGTTAATTCAAGACAAAAAAGTAAGCTATCACAAAACCAAAAGAATTAAGTGAGATTAATGTAGATAAGTCCATAGCATGAACTACAGCTCAAATACACTTTTTAGAGTGTGTGTATTGTGACCTTTAAAACACTGATCAGTTACCGTTAGGCACTTCTTCCTTCCATCTCTTGGTTCGTTCCCATCTCAACCTCTCAACACCCTGTTGATCTCAGCTCTGCCTGAGTCTCCTTCATCTCCAGCTCCAGCTGCTGCCCCTCACATCTGGCACCTCCATGCAGATGGTGCCTAAAATAAATGCATCCATGCTCTCCTAGGAAAACACAGGACTGTGACTGCGTTCTGACAGATGGGGGCAAAGCCCAGGGTGGTTGGGGGTTAAAGAGGGAAGAGTGAATTGATAGATGACATCACAGTGGGAAGGGTGAAGGAGATGGTGGAGAGTGGAGGGAGACTACCAAATTAGACAGAGACAGAGGATGAGACAAAGAAGAACATGGTGTGTCTGCCAAGGCTACAAATCAGGTTCCCGAATGCAGCAACGATGCTTTCACCCCGCCCTCTCGGAAAATAAGCCAGAGATCTATTGATTGGCACTCGTATTTGCTAGTGGGCTGCAGCTCAAAATGGAGCCTTTAATTAACTTAATGGACCGGCTGCAGCTGTGTGTGAGCCGGTGGGCGAGGGATAGAAATAGATAGGGGGGAAAAGGAGTGAGAGCATAAATAATAAGTGGGGTTAACTGCAGACCCTTTCTACTACCAGTCAGGCTGGGTTGGAAATGCAGAGGGAGGATTCTTTTATTCTCTATTTGTTGTTTTCCAGATATTGAGGAATGTTTGTAAAGCAGATGTGCTTTGTGTTCAACCGACAAAGCAACTGAAGGGTTGTGTGTGATGGTCTGTAAAAGGCTTTTTTAGGGAGCCTTTGTGAGATTTTGTCTGCTCTCCTCCACCCTTCTTCATCTCTCCCCTCCACTATAACCCATTCTCCTTCTTGTCCAGTCATTCACTCTGCCAAAGGTTAATTGGTTTGGAAATGATTCGATTCATTCTCAAAGTTAATGCTGTTATCATGCTTTTCTTAGAAAAAAACGAGAAAGAAAAACTACCCCCCACATGCACTTAAGCTTAATTTAAAATAAAGGAGGAAAAAAAAAATCCAATTTAATTTTTTTCCCCCCCTCTTACTCCGGCCCAGTCTTGCCCCACAAGTCTTTTCCTTTAAATTATGGCAGAATTTCATTACCTTGAAAGCTTTTCTGTCTCCTCCCTCTGCTTCCCTCCCTGTCTCCAATACTTTGAATGGATCAGGACTAATGTCTTTCTTGTAACCTCAAGGTCGGGATATTTGGATCCTTGGATGTGCTCAAGGGTCCCTGTGATTAATGTGCTGTACAAAGTACCTTGGAATAATGCGCTGGATGATGACTGCACAGAGCAATCCACGGTGCACACTTGCAGATACACAGACATGACTACATCCAGCGGAGGTACATGTAGATAGAGGTGCCCCTGTCAATGCCCTTGATGTGGATCAAGGCAGACATTCATATTCAAATAGGGCTACCTGGAGGCTCTATTTCAAATCCCCTCACAGTGCCATTCAGCACTTCCCTCAGGTCCTCCTTGCTTTTCTATCCACCGTTTTCTACATCTTTACTTACATGGACTTTGACGGCCACAATCAGAGTATTTCTGCTCTCCGAGTTGTGTTTGCTTTTTCACAATTGAATGATTCAGAACATATCAGAAAAAGATAACCTGAGTAAAGGTTGGCGATGCACCGATCCACTTTTTCCCTCCGATATTGATGTAGTTATCCAAGGTTTTCTATTACCAGATGCTGATCCGATACACAGAAATAGTGCTGAACTGACTTATAAGGTTTATTTTTTTAAACAAAATTTAAAAATTTACTTGATAAGTCTGCACCAATACAGCACACTTAAATAGCTTCTCTGAGCATTCAAAGACTTTTCTGTGAAACAACTCCAAATTAGTAGTGGAAAATCTGCCTACTAATTTTTTTCCTAGACCATGTCTAAGATATTATAAAGAATATAAAGCTTGGGAGGCTGAAATATCTATTTGATACAAAGCAGCCAATCCTGGAGCCTTTTTTGTTTTCCTTGGTGTTGATTGGCTGTTTCCCTGCAAGACTCTATAGATGTTAGCTTCGGCAGCAGAGCTAAAATGGTTTCCACTGTACCTATAATATATATTTGGTGTTTGAGCCTTTAAAATGTGCAGTCCTGAGCATTTTTAGAGGGAAACCCAAATTAGTGGATTTTAGCTATTTGAAAAGATTTTAGTTTCGGTTTAAAGTATTTTGGTGCTAAATCTTTCAGTTATTTATAAACTAACAGAAGTATCTATTCGCTGAGTTACAGGGAACCAGTGTAAGGACTTTAGTAATCCTCCTGGATTTAGTCTATATTTAGTGAAATAGACTAAATATTAACAGAAAACAACACATCATGACCTTCCCTCCACACATCAGTTTGTGCCCAAAGGCTCAGTCACACTTGGGTTATGCTGCAGGATAATGATCTAAAGCACATCTGCAAGTTCATCTTTTAGAGTTATAAAAACGTCTAAAATATTAAAGTTGGTCTAGTCAAGTTCTGGTCTTGAAAAGCCTTCAATGTAAAAGAGTTAAGCAATTCTGCAAAGAAGACTGGAGTACAATTGGTTCACAGTGATGTAAACGTCTCGCTGCCAGTGTCTGCAGTCATTTGATAATATTTAGGTTTATATTTAGTAGTTTGGATATTTTTTTTTCTCCTTATAAATTAAATTGTCACAGAAGGAATCTGTAGGGGACGGGGATATTTTTTCACAGTACTTTACTTCATATTTCATTTTTTTCTATACACTGGATGATTAATAATAACTCAAACGCCAAAGAGAGACGGTTTTCCACACACTGGTATCTACAATAAGACAAACATCTGATTATTTCTTAGCTGTTATTTGCTGACACAGCTGCGACGTCTGATAAAATGTGACTTTCTCTGTTTCCATGGCCACCTTGAAGAAGTACTCTTGGTGGCTGCTGCACATGCCGTTCACAGCCTATCGATCAGAAACATAGATGCCTCGGTATTGAAGTTGTTTGCTGGGCTGCAGATGCTATCTCTGCTTTTGTTAATTATTAACACTCGGTTCCACAATTCTGATCAATAGTTAATTGAACCAGCGGGAGCTGTCTGGGAGAAAAACGAAAAACTTTGTGGACCAAAGGGACACAATCTTTAGCGCAGCTATTTTTTTTACTGCTTCATCAACACATGTAGGGGATGCTTGTGATTAATTTATGCTCAATATTCCTGTGTTTCCTATAACAAAAATGTTATAGAAACTGGAGAACTCCCAGTTGTTTTCTTGCTTGAAGAGGAAAGTCTAACTAGGATGCCTCTTTGCATATCTTCAAGCTTCATAGACAGTTTAAGGCAGAAGTTTTCACCCGCTCATCATCGGCACAAATTTCTAAATCAATTCTGCAACATATGTGGATAATATTTTTAAAAGTCATTGCAGTTTAATTTATTTTGTTTAGCCATTCCAGGCTGGAACAAAAAACAGTTAGAAATGACATTCATTGACAATTGTAGCATTGAGCAACAAGCGCAAACCTAAGAGTACAAAGTGCTACAACTTCAAAATGTTATGCAGCTGCTGACTACATTATGCTCAGAAATAATTCAGTGTCACTGTAAGTACAAAATCCAATCTGGTTTTTGTTTTACAGAGAAATAACAGTGTGTAAATACTGAATTATCCCTTGTATAAACACAGCCTCTAGCAACATAATCCGTTGTGCTGCACTGGTTTTTAGTGTTATTAAAGGCTCCATTTTACAGAGTTATTAGGCAGGTCCAATTTATCGTTCATCTATGTTAGTAAATGTGGACTGGGCATCTGTCTGAATGATGTGAGTGTAAGGAAATGATTGTTGTGGAGCAGCAGCTGTATTTCATTAATCTGTCCTTCAACACCTAAGTGACAAGGATTATGAAGCAATATATGTGCCACCTAGCTTTTACAGGAGCTGGTAAATCTTTATGAAAAGAAATCTACACCATTGTTTCCATTCCCATTTTCCCGTTTGAGTGGCACATTAGGCTTTGTTAACTGATGGATGTGTCGATGATTAATCTGGCCGGGTGTTCGACCAGCGCTCCTCGTATTGGCCGGGACATTTCCTTATCTTGCTTCTGCTTCCAGCCTGTCACTGATAAGAGTCGAGGAAGGGAGGAAGGTGGATAAGTGGGGCTGCAAAAATCAGAAAGATGAAAATAAAGAGATTCATGATAAAAAAGGAAGAAAGAGAGACTGAAATATTGGATTATTAAACACAGAGACCTTTTCTGTTTTGTGTTTGGTGGATACAGAGCTGTGAAAAAGTAGGGAAAGAAAAGAGAATGAAAACCATCCTAACCAAACTTCATCTTGTAAAAAAGTAATCACCCTATTGTAAGTCATGAAATAACTGTGATTAACCACAGTTTTTGGAAAGTTGAGTTCAGTGTTATTAGCAACACCCAGGTCTGGCTACTGCCCGACTTTTAGAACCCGTCAGACAACATGAAGTAGGATAAAACATCTCAAAATGCAACACATTGTGCCTGAACCTAAAGACATTTAAGAATTGAAAAACAATTTTTAAGGTCTTCAGACAAAAAAGAACTTAATCAAGGTTAAATATATCAGCAGTAGTGTAAGGATCGAAGGATCAGAATAATTTCTCATAATAATTTAGTGACCTAGTCAAAGTAAGAACTTAAATCTAAATGAGATGCTGGACCACAACCTTAAACAAACCAGTGATGCTAAAAAAAAAAACATCTGATAGAGATAAAATCAAACGATTCTGCTAAAATAAGTGGTTCTAATTTTAATTATAATGAAGTAAAAAGTTATTATTGTCAATTATTACAAGCATTTTATGGCGGATTTTGCCTCCACAAATGGTACAACCAGTTATTGGTTTTTGGAGGCCACTGCTCTTTCGGATTTGATATCTAGTTCCCTCCAAAAGTAAAATCAGAACTAAAAATTGATCTTTGTCCGGTAATAAAATTAGATCTGAGACATTAAAGCACTGGGGGGGGGGAAAAAGAAAAAAGCAAGGCCAGTAAAAATATGCAATTAGGCAATACTTATGGACTTATATATGTAAATACAAGCAGTCAGTTAAAGAAACAAAGATTGAGGAGCAAGTATTTCTTTCTGTTTATCCATTTTAAGATTAATGTCTAAATGACACTAAAGGAATGTCAAAATTAATGTGTCACCATTAAACCAAACCAACATGTTTTATTTTAATGAGGTTGTAGCTTTACGCAATAGAACAGGATTTAATAGGATTTTTTTCTGTTTTGGCATACAAACATCCTTTGAACACACACTCTTAGTCATCACATATGCTGTCTTGATTCCTGACACATACCTAACATACTTGGAAAGAACACCACAGTTTTGCTCTTCTGTTTCTTCTGATTTATTTGTCATAATTCAATTTTATTCTGTCAGAGAAAAGAAAAAGAAAATACACCACTTTTTTTCCTCCAAGTGACCCTAATACTTCTCCATAAAATGCAGAAATCATGATTAAGTCGGAAGCTTCTCGACTATAGGACACCATCAGCTGTATTTGGAAGCTTATTTAACTGCTTAACACCTTCTTCTTGTTGATTTTGTGTTGATTTGTGTATGTGTAGGTATCCAACACATCCTCTCAGAGACATTAGTCTCTATTTCTGAATGCCAGAAGGACGCTCCAGTAATTTAAGCTCGGATGGATGAGTGTTAGAGGAGGCAAGCGGCGTGGAATCCGCCGTGACTCCAGCTTCAATCTGTGTTTGACCTGACCCAGCAGTATTGCTAAATCTGACTTGTTACATGATGGGTGCTCTGGCACACCTCGCCTCGCTCAGACAACCTCTGGCCGCAATCTGGGTGTCTTTGTCAGCGCTGAGCGGCGTGGCCCCCAGAATCGCTGAGGTGGTGAATTTTCCTCCTCTTTCTCGCTCATTGTGAGCCCCTCCTTTTTTCCTTCCCAACCTTCACACATCAGCATTTTTTTCCCCCCGTTGCTGTCACCCGTTCACGCTGCTTCGGACCACAGGGTTTCTGTACATCAGGGGACTTCGGTCTGGAAATGAAAATTCCTGAGATAAATTTCTCATCTACACGCCTCACTGTGCTGTGACTTGAAAAGAACCAAAGAAAGGCAAAAAAAAACAAAAACAGAAGTGAGTCAAAGGTGTGACAAGTGGGAAGACTGGAGTTATTAGACAGAAAACGCATAAAGGACACATACGTAAGAGGTTGATTAAGTGGTCTTCTAAAGTGAGAGTGGGCAGCAGTTAGCTGCTCTTCAGTCTCTAGAGGGCCTGTCTCAATTACCCTAATGAGGCAGAATGACTTTAGCTTCCCAGAAAGACTACGGGAGGTAGGGAGCATTACAAGGCCACACAGGAGAGGCTGCAGAACCAACGGCCTTGGTGTGTGTGTAGACGTGCGGGGGTGCGTGTGTGTGTGTGTGTGGGAGAAACATGTATGAAGTGGGTGCCCTGAAGTTAAATGGAGCGTGCCGAGTTCCCAATGAGCCTGTGTTAGCTGGCGGGACTGACACACAGTGACCTCCCACTGTGCACATCACTTTCTCATCTGGGCTGTCAGCGAATGGCAGTTAACCTCCGTCTGCCCTGAACCCTGGCCTTCACTAAACCAATACATATCTCCAATAAGGAACTCGCAGCGAGAGCGCACGAATCACGACACGTAGTCCTGCTTGTTTTCGCTGGCCTCATGAAGAAGACAATGAAGTCATTTTGTGTTTGTGACCAGTAAAGATCCAGTGTTGTTAAGTTTATTTATATGAAATGAAAAATTTTCATTTCATATAAATTAATGTGTAATTGTGCAATTGTGCATTTTTACAGGTGGTCTTAAGTATTTACAGTAAACAGTCACTTTTTGCACATAGAAATGTATTTCCAATTGGGTTTCTACTGCCTCTACAAAAGTGTTAAAAAAATTATGCTGCCATTTTATGACAATAGGTTATTGTTTTATGGTGTCTGGAAACGTGTCATTTCAAAAACCTTCTGATGATGACTTCACAAGTCGATGGACGATGCACCATTACCTAGCAACACAACCCAATGCCTGTCATTGATCGTTTCTCACATACACACTAATCTATTTGAGAATCAAACAAGCATGAAAGACATTTTTAACTTTTTCTGTAATTATTTAATTGTTTTGAAGGTCTTCTGAATAAACAGCACAATGTTTGTAGTTGATACAACAGATTCTTATATATAGTTTGTAGCAAAGTCTGTACAGTACATGGACATAACTTTACACTTTTCTATCTTTTATGATCTAATGTAACATCAAAATTTTGAGTTTGATCACAACAATTATCGGGATTAACTGTTTGAAATATGTCACTCTGTATGCATGGTTTTAATAGTTCAAATCCCACATATTTTAATCTGTGTAAGTTCTTGATGAATTCTAAAAATAATACTAAAGTAATAACTATGGGTCTGACGTCTGTACCTAATTGTGAGGCATTATAACTCTGGATCAAAACATAATAACTCTGAATGACTTCCTGCCAATAGCTATCATTTATAAGAGTTGTGTAACTACTGTGGTTGGGTCATAGACATTTTTTTAAATCATCAGCGGGAACAAAATGTCTCCAGGACGGGTACATATTGTTACATAATTGATATGAAATGTCCAGTTGCAGATGGCTCCTTTCAGTAGCCTTAACCTTCAGTTACAAATCAATCAAAACTGCAGATTGATTGGTTTAAAATGACTGAAACCTTTTTGTAAAAACTTTCAGTGTTATTTTCTTTGTTTTGAAGTGCTTGTTTTGTCCACAGTATACAGTGTTTTTGTGGGGCTGAAGCCGCCACTGATAGCCGTGTCACCTTTCACATTGAATCGCTACAAAACAACTGGATTCATTTGTCATTCTTTCTGCGCCACTGAGAGAAATATGACTCATGGGTCTCAGAAATGTTATATTTGAAAAAATACATTGGCACACAGCACTTTTGTCTCAAATCTCCTCCCTCTTTACTTCCTTTTCTCTGTAAGTCGCACAAAAGTAATAGCTTCCATTTAGACTCTCCTAACATTCTCTCTTAATGGCCCTTTGTGATAGAAAGTATTTATGGCAGGATTCATTTTAATCTATCAGTCTGCAGAGAGCCAAATCTCTGTATGAAATAGCTGTCTCTTACGGCTGTAGTCTGTTGCTGACCAGGTTACTCCTCTTTTGATAAAGCAAATGAAAATAGGCTGTATGCTGAGGGTAGGGGTGATTTAGCTCATTAGATGGGTTTTGAATCGCAATAGATCTAGAAGAGCTTGGCTTTAGGTTTGGAAAT
Source organism: Brachyrhaphis roseni (assembly GCA_903066815.1). Lineage (NCBI taxonomy): Eukaryota > Metazoa > Chordata > Actinopteri > Cyprinodontiformes > Poeciliidae > Brachyrhaphis > Brachyrhaphis roseni. The sequence goes on along the minus strand of CAEFZY010072662.1, from coordinate 11,611 downwards.
GTCAATAGCAAAGAGTACCACGTCTCCCCTGTCAGCCCTGATGGAAGACCAACGACCAGCCAGGCTGCCATTTGTCTTCCTGAGTGAGTTTTCTAATAACTGTAATGGCTGGGGCAATAAATTACCAATGGTGTGTCGCAGAGAACGAAGTGCGGCATTTAAATCTTACAAAGAGCTCCCACTTCCCATCACTCCTTTTTCCAGGTTTTATTTTTTAACGTAGTAATTCTCAAGCTTCCCGAAGGAGCGTTTGAAGCTTATGTTAAAAAGCCAAAGCCCACCGCAGCACAGGTATATTACGTCCTGGTTTGTCTTTTTTCTCATTAAATCACTAGAGTTGGGTATTTAGTATAACAGTGGCAGACTTATGTAAAGCAGATCATACAATATTACCACCTAATGGTCTGAATTATGCAGCAATGCCCTTACTCTGTTGGTCACCTGTCTGATGGATAACCACTTTAGTAAAATAACAAATTAGGGTGATAGGTGATTGGAATTAGATGTCTTCTTACCCTTGACCCCATCTTCATGCGTCCTCGTACAGCAAGTGGTGCTCCATCCCCCTCCCTCTGAGACACACTCTGGGAGATGAGCAAGCTCAGTAAATTGGAGCAGCGGGCGCAGATTTGTTTATGTCCGTTTCTCCAGTGGCAGCAGTTTGCCGGTGGATAGCCCACAGAATGATGCCTTCCTGCCATTCATCCGACAGGGGGGGCAATCCCTTGGTCATCTTTTTCCACCCATTACTGATGGTGAGGGGAAAATAAGAAAAGAAAAAAAAAGTGAACGATGGGGACTTCAATATGGCTCACCGTGCTGTAGGAGTTTAGGGCCAGCAATGACAAGATTCATACACTCACCCTTGTGGTAAATTCCTCAACACGGTGCTCCTCGTTCTCAAATACACACAGTTTAAAAGTGACGCATTTCTCAGTTGCGTGGTGCTCTGCTGACTTTTTGTATTGTTAGGGCTATGGCATATTACCAGATGGCAGACACTACGCCTCAGGGAGGTGATCTCATGTTAAAACTAAATCTGCCTAATGTAGTAACAGTCAAGAGATTTGTCCCTTGGCCAGACATTTTTATACTAGTTTTTACCTCTTGTTAGTACACATTAGCCATCTCAAGCTATGGGTATGAGAGTTCATGAACACACTACATCTGACCTTTCGCCTCATTTAGCTGCCTTCCTTGAAGGTTCTTAAATTTGCCCTTCTTTGACTCTTAGCTGAAACAACTTCTTGTCCTCCGTCAGTGGAGTCCCAAGTCTTATAAATGCCAACAGTTTCTGACACTGAAGTGTTATGCGGAAAATAATTCTTGAAAATATCACTTAAAATATCTATTTTGTCTTTTTATACGTACTATATTTTTATGCAAGAATCAACCAAGTCTAAGTTGGTTCTTTGAGTAAATCAAAACCTCAAATGCAAAACATAAAGTAGACTCTCGCTTTTCTAATTTTGTCCCTAATGTTCTGGTGCTGGAAACTAATAGTAGTTTAGTACTTTAAGGAGCTCCCTAAGTTGTTCCCCTCCAAACTCAAGCGGTTTTGGCATTGACGCACATTTTGTAACCCATAGAGATGGGTAAACATTGGATGGGTCAAGAATCTTTGCTTATGTTGCTGTTTTTCTATTTCATTTAACCTACTTAACAGAATACAACTTGCAGTGATTTATTCTAAATATATTCTGTGATGATCTGAGAAAAATAAATAATTTCTTTGCTTCTTTTATTGAACTGAAGGAAGAATTTATCCTTCATGTCCTTCAAATAGATTTCCAGCTTGGGTAGAGAGACTAATATTCATAATTTACTGATTTTAATATAATTTAATGTGGCCTATCAGCATCTACACATTGTTACTATGGGATCCACGTATGAAAGGCACAAACTTTTATGGTCCAAAGGTAAACAAAAAACCCTCAAATAATAAAATAATAATATTTTCGAGTCTGGATTCAACAATGCAATCTGCTTCTTGAGAAATAAAGTCCCTTTTCTCACCAAGCACCATAAAACAGGAAAGAGCTCGGAGTGTGCAGCTGTGCCGTATGATAAGCACGCAAACTCTGCTTTCCAAACTTGGCTGATCGCACACTTCCATCTTTCCATTTACGGAAACCAATTATTTTTCCAATCCAAAGGTACCCCAGATACCTCCTCAATCTAACTGGTGCAGCAGGGACCGAAGGTTTCTAAAGAGGAGCAATGAGTGGCATGGACCAGACCTCTCTGAATGTGAAGCTGCGTTATGTGCAATCACAAATTGACATCCTTTGTGGCGATGTATTCGGTGTGATCTGTGGGTGGGGAGAGGCGGGCGTCTTGTGAGGCGATGCAGCTGCTCGCTCTTTCTTCTGTCCCTGCACTGAAGGGCTTCCTTACAAAGGAGCCAAATGTATCTCCTTTCAGCCAGACAAAATGGAGTCACTGCAGTTCATTGGTGCCCTCAGAGAAGACTGAACAGGTGCCAGGATGACTTTCGAGCAAATATCTTTTATTTTCATTTTGTTGAGAGGATATTGTTGTCCATATCCTGTTATTTTATGAGCTTTTCCTTCTTCACTCATTTCAAAGCTTTTTTGCTTTATTTTTATTGACTATTCTGTTAGAAATATGTGGCTTTGGCTCGTGTAGCTCTACTGCAGGTAACTTGAGGCATTTCTTAAAAGAACACATCATATATATATTAGAGATGGAAGCAATTTCAGAAAAACAGAGAATATTCACAAAGATGTGTCTAAAGGCCTTAGACTAAATTCATAATCTATTGCATAATCTCAAACTTAAAATAATTCATTGACTTGGAGAACATTTATTCAGTCGATTTATATATTATAAGAGAAAAAAAAGTTAAGATATGATTAGTTTTCACAAAATTAAAACTAATCGTGTTCAATTCCTACAGAGCTGAAGCATTTTTTCATTTGTACTTTTTAAATTGAGTAGATTTTCTGCTTCCCTCAGACATAAATATGACGTAACAAAGAGCCCCATTTCTGTCCACTATTTTCAAAATGGATACATTTGTGTCCTTTAGATAGAGTGTCTGTTTGAGGGCTGGTCGGTACAGCCTTGTGTCGGTCCAAAGACATTTAAGAATCTCTGTACAACCAAGAAATGCTAGTTTTTACACCAGAAGATGAAAACACTCCAAGAAAAATAATTGTCTGTTGTTACGTTGTGATCCCTTGGTTTTTGTGGGTTTGATATCTCTGTGGTTTTGTGTTTGAATCATTTGGGGGTTGTGATTATTTTGGATTGCTTTCATTAAGACTTTTTCGCTCTCTTTTAATTAGTTTAAGTTAGTTTTTTTTAGTTTTTTTCATTTGGTGCTTTGTGTATTGGTTTAAACTATTTTAGTTTTTACTTTAGTGTCTTATTCCACAGATCATTTCATGGCCTGTGTTTACTCTTGTGCTAATTTGTTATTTAGTGCTCAATAAAAGTCCTGACCCCACTACAGCTAGTGAGAGGAAGCAAGTGAAATTAGTTCTAACAATGATGAGAAAATCAATTTGACCACTTGAGTGTTCTATTAATTTTTTTCTGCACATTTCCAACATTTTCATGGCCAAAAATTGTTGAATTTATGCATTTATTGTTCAAATAAAGTGATGAGCTGTACTTCTGCGTCACACACAATGAATGAATAATGAAGGTAGCTGGAACTGTCTGTTGCATATATGATTATACTGCTACATACTGTATGTTGATGTTCCACAATCTGTCTAATGTTTTAATTGAATAAAACATCAGAAAGACATATTTAGTCTTTCTGATAAACGTGCATGATGAGGAAGAAAATACTGCTTCGCACTGACAGGGGGCAGTGTTGAACCCCATAGCAAACTGTGTAGAAGAAGAGCAACAGACGATCGATTTTACCAGGCCTACCACTAAATGTTGCCAGCTCTGTATCAGTTGTAATTAATGTGATCAAGAGAATGGAAAATTTGGTTGTTTCCTCTTTTTTTCCACTTGTCTCTCTTCAAGAAGTAAAAGTACATGGACATTTTGCAGAGAACTGCATGGAAAACCTGTTAACAGATAGTTGAGGGATGTTTTAAACACCTTGTTACCCAACATACTAATGTTTTAATAATTCATTATAACATCAATTGGCTGGCTGAATTAAAAAGCTGGAGCATGGAGTGACAGACCTGAAAAAACTCTCACAGTGGTAGACTGTTTATCATGTTTGTTTTTTTTACGAAGACCTGTGCCAGGTGCTCTAGATATACACTCCATTCTCCTACCAAGCTATACCAATGCACTGTGTACGACCCCCAGGCAGGATTGATCAATAAGTCACTGCAATGAAGTGGCACATCGATTACACCAATGACAGTGCATTTACAGGTTTAATCTGTATAATGAGTCTAACCTTTTTCTTTCTGGGTGGCATGGACCTGTCCTAGCTCAGTAGGAACCTGAGTGGATGCAAGCACAATCAGATGAATGCTGTGGTGCACATGTTGCTTTGTGGGCTGCATTTTCACTGCAATAGTAGAACTAAGTGAGGCCAAAAGAACATGAGATTCCTGTGGAAAAGCAGAGTAAGAACCGCAAAGCACTGCACAAAACACACTGTTGTGGAAAAGAAGAGTGGTTTATGTGACATCTGGCTTTGTGTTTCCTTTTCAGCTGAAGGTAAGAGTGTGGTGCAAGGGGGAGGATCATCATTAACACACATTCGTATGCAGTGTACAAGGCCCACTGGTGATTAATGTGAGTCATGGTTAACTCCAGGCTCTGCAGTCTCTGTAGCATTTACAGTGTGTCCTCCTCTTGGATTCCCAATTTTTCCCTCGGCTGAAAACCTTACTCTGATTTTCTTTTTGTAATGTTATGCAAAAATGGCTGCTACTCCTGTTCAAACCATTCTGTTATATTTTATATCTACACTTGTTTGGAAATGCAGGATAGCAATACATGGAATAAAGCAAGGCTGACTGTGGTATTAATGAGAGAAAGGTTATCTGGACCATTGCTGCACAGCAAACTACACAGCTAGTGCAGCAGCCGAGCTGTAGGTAAATGCCGGAAGCATTGTAGCGCTGCTTTCCTTGGTGCTGTTGTGATTGCCTTTAGAAAATAATTAGGGAAAATGTCAAAAATTATTTATTTCTTCCTTAACTAAAAGTAAAATGAGTTGACCTCTCTAAGGACCTGATTATAGCAAAACTCTGCTAAAACTTGAGAACCTCTTTAAAAAAAACGCTTGCAGCTGGCTATTTTAATACTTCAAACACGAAATATGCATTAACATGCATTAATACGCACATTGGAAAACCGTCGCAGCACTACTGTAAAAGCTAACATCCTTACACCTGGTCTGGCAATCCTAGATTAGCTGCTTTGCAAATGCCAGCTAATAGCGTCAGTTAGCATTGTGGCTTCGTATCTCAGTTTCCTCAGCTCCGTTTTCTTTCAAATATTCAAGATATTTTCTGTGAATACTACTGAGTAATGTTCCACAGAATAAATTAGAAAAAGGTCCACGTACAAATATTAAACTTCAGGTAGGTAAGGGGTCTCACTGTTTAATATTTAGTGAATGCCATCTATTTTCCTGTGGTCACATCTCTTTAACAATGGCAAATGGTTAAAGCTTAGATATAATTTCCCATATGAAACAATAAAATACTGTGATAAAAACATCCTTAGGACGTTTTTTGTAATCAAAAACTCAATTATCTATATTTTATTGCTTGTACAGTAGAAGAATAACTTTATAATTCAGTTTTATGTAACTAATTACAAGCACTTCATGTAAGTTAGGCGTTTTAAACAGATCCATTAAAAATGCAAGTTAATTATAATCAAATGAGCAAAACACAGAATGACAATTGTCTTTGAAGTGATTATGCCTCTTAGAAATGTCACAGCATGGTAAATGATGTTTTTCCCCATCCATGGTAGCAAAAAAAAAAAAAAAAAAAAAGTCTCTGGGGCATAAAGTGCTCTCAGCGTCTTGTCAAGGGAATATTACTGCAGTGTTATGATGTGTTTTTATTCTGTCAGTCTCATCCCCAAGGGCACGAACCCTGCTTGCAACTGCGCTGCCTGCTGGTTCACTTTACTAGAAATGGTTTGACACATTCAGCCAATAGGCATGACGACACAGAGACGGCAGGAATAAAGAAACATACGTATGCAGGCACGCACTTATACACACACACACCACGCACCATCACCTTCAGAAAGTTGCCCACTTGCAGGTGAGCCAAGTTCTCTGCTGCTTTGCCAGTCCATCTTTGCCTCTCCTCCCCTCCCTTCTTGTCATCTCTTTGACTCCCAAGGACAAGAAGACCCTCCATACAATGGGACACCATTTATCACTGCAGGAACAATTACTGGAGACATTTCATTGTCAGAAAATTTCAAGCCATTCTCTCCTTCATCTCTCCCTCTTTATCTTGCTCCTGCTTGCTTCCTCTTTCCTTCTTTCCTGCCATCCCCTTCTTTCTCTCCCTCCCTTCCACTGCTGTGCCTTTTTGCATGGCTCCCAGTGAGCTCTGCTGCAGGTCAGACACCCATTAGCCCAACCACATCACTGTAGATTACAGCACGGCGGCGGCAGAGCTCTGTATTATATCTTGTCTGAAGGCCCTGACAGACTTTTCTCTCTGTTTCTAACAAAAGGATCCCTTTTCCCGGGGAAAGCCATGGCAAATAGCTTCTGATACTGTATCTTCATCCCTGCAGTTTAATGAGGCATTTTAATATGGAGTGAAAGTGTGAAAAGAAAGGCAGGCAGTCAGATATCAAATTTCTATGTTTGATCGTAAATGTCTGCCTTGTCATAGCAAAGCAGAGGAAGAAAAGATCTAATGGTTGAATATGAAGTCGAAATTGTTTGCAAGTTTTCCTCCAGAGTTTTGCTTTATTTGTTGTGTTTTTGTTCCAGAGCTAAATTGATGGTTGGGCCTGCCGTTAGCACTGTGAAACTGTTGTTTTATTGGCTCCAACTTTGAAGTGGACTAAAGGAAGAACTGCCGTCATCAGGACCAGAGGTGGGTAGAGAGTCCAAAAACTGTACTTAGGTAAGAGTAGCACTACTTCAACATATATTTACTCTAGCAAAAGTAAGAAGAGTTAAAAAAGAAATGGTTAAAAGGCTCCTCTAATACGAGTAACTGATCAACACATCAAGAATTTAATTACATAATCAGACGGACTAAAATACAAAGTTACATGGAATTTTTTTTTCAACATGAAAATAATTAATGTAAGTATAATTACAGAACAACAAAATCAGGAAAAAAAGAAGTCCAAATCAATTTCTTTCAATATAAAGCTTAAGAAGCTTTAGGTGATTTTTTTTAATCTAAAACAAGCTTGCTTTCAATTCAGTAAAGTTACTCACAGTTGGGAGACAATCCATAAATTGCACTCAAGTAAGTGTTGCAATTCTTCATAATAAAATTACTGAAGTAAAAGTAAAAAGTACAGTGTAGTAAAAATACTTCTAAAACTCATTTTTCTCCAAGACGTTACTCATGTAAATGCTGGCTACTACCAACCTCTCATCAGGAAGTCAGAGTTTCATGGGAAACTTTTTCTGGACTGAAGCCAGCTTAATCCATTGGATTAGAGTGAATCTAATTTCTTCTGCCTTTATATTTGCATATAATATTTGTTCATATAATGTTCAACCTGAGGCTGAGAACATGATATGCATCCTTCACATCCACCAGCACAGAATGGAAATTGGCCAGTTTGATGCAATAAGTGCTGATTTGTCAGTGTTGGTTATTTTTTTTAATGCCTAATGACATTTAAAAAGTTCTCTGGTCTGTGCTGAGCCATAAAATGGAAAATGACGTCACTCCTGAACAGCAGAGCTTTCTGTGGTGGAATCAGTGGATTTTAGTCTGAACTGAGCCATGTTGAGTCAATGTGTGTCCATTTGTGTTGCTGCGTAGGCTGGTAGGGAGACCCTGAGGCGCTGCCTGAGGGCCACTCAGTGGGTTCCAACGGGCCCTTGACAGTTTCCAAATGTCTCTCAGTTCACAGCCACAGGTTGGGCCTCCACAGTATAAGACTCATACATTCAACCTGAATTGAACAGGTGCGCCTGTCAGTCAAACGTATGACATCTGGAATGCTTTCTATTTAATGTTGTTCTACTATGAAGTTCTGGTAAAATTTTGTTTTGCGCAGCCATTTGTTTCTGCTTTGTTCCTTCTGCAGCATAACTTGGGTTTTGAGAAAGGGAATCAGATGTTTAAATTTTCACATTGATATTTCTCTGAATTGTTTCAATAGCATTTTAGAGTGTAATCACACCTGATAGTCTGGTAGACTCGGTTCGACTAGACCCAAACTTTCAACATTTGTTACATTTTCAGACACTGCACTGTGTCAAACAAACCAAACCCTTTTAAAAACCTGTTCCCCTCCTCACCTGTGGTGGCGCTGCACCAAGAACCACAGAATGAAAAAACAAAAAGACACGAGTGCAAAAATGGAGTAGGGTCAGATTTTAGCGGTTGTAGAAGTTTTATTTCGGCGTAGGCAAAAGACTGTACTCCATTTCTCCCAGTAGCGTTAGACTCTCACATTTGTTTTGGTTGTATTTACCCAGAATGCCTTGCACTTCGCATCCTGCTTTTGGAGTGGTCTCTGGTCCACTGGCATCCACATATGCAGTCGGATCGTGCCAGAGTTCACTTCAACCCAACCAAGACTTAGGTTTTTAGACAGACCAGTGTTTGCTTTTTTGTTCAATTATGCATTCAAACCTCCCCAAACGAACCGGACTTTTTAGACAAATGGACTGGAGCTTGATTAAAGTAGACTAAACATGGCTGATGTGAATGCACACTTTGTGCCAAAACGTTTGGAAAATCCCAAAATACAAAAATCGCAAAGTGGGATAATGTACAAAGTGTTAAAAACTTTCCAATGAGAGTGTTATTTATCCGTCTTTGCAGCCACACAATCTGGATCACTTAGCTGATGGAGCCAGAGCCGGTTTTATCAGCAGACACCATGGGGAGTTTACACAGACATTCCTGCACATTTCTCTCTGCAGTAACTCTCCATTGACATTGGTTAAAGAGGGTCAGATAGATAGCAGGATATAGATCTGACAAGCCCACACAAGTGAGAAGGCCGTGTGCTGCTGTATATCCTGAGCATTGAGAGAAAATGACAAAAGCAAATAACAATAAATGAATAAAAAAATGTGTAATATGATGCTCCTCAAACAAAAACACAGATTTCAGTCTGTTTTACTTTTTGCTTGTTTGATTTTTCTGTGAGTGAGAGTCGGGCAGACAAAGCTGCACTTGGCCCACTTGTCTCTTATTGGACTCATCAGCCTGCAGTTTGTAGGCAGCCTGATGGTCAAATGATATCTGCTTGTTAACACTACGATAACGCCAAGCTTTCTTTAGTAAGTACCTTTTTATTAAATGGTCAAAATTACTTTATTTAACGCTTGTGTTTCTTCTAAGAAAAGATGTAACAATGCCCTTGTGCTGAAGCCTAAATCTCAATAAATCCACCTGAAACCTGCCATTCCTCTAACAATAATCTTTTAAGTGTCATAAAGATAAAAATTTTTGTTGTGCTATTAAATGTATAGATGGTTTTGTGTGTCAGGGCTCTTTGAATCACTATAATTAATTTCAGAGAGCTGGTTGATTAGTTTGTCTGGTGAGCTCAATTAAAGGAAATCTACTTAAGAAGGATGTTCCACGTTATTAAGCAGGCCACAGGTTTCAAGCAATTTGGGAAAGAGAAAGGATCTGTTTGCTGACGAAAATCATCAGATAGTGTAGTGCTGTATGACAAGGTATGAAAATAATAGATATTTAACAAAAACTGAAGCGTTATCGTACTGTGAAGAGATTTGTGGCTGATTCAGAATAAAGATGGGTTTGTACAGATGAAGGCATAATGAGGAAGGTTTCTGTTAGACAAATTCATCGGATTAAGAGAGCAGCTGTTAAAATGCCCTTACAAAGCAGCAAACAGTTATGTGAAGCTGCTTGTGCCTCTGGAACCTCAAGGTGGAGGATCCTCCAGAGGCTTGCGGTGCATAAACCTACTATTCGGCCATCACTAACCAGAGCTCACAAGCAGAAACGGTCGCTGTGGGCCCAGTCGTACATGAAGATTAATTTTCAAACAGACTTGTTCACTGGTGACTGCCAGTGCAACCCTGGGTGGTCCAGATGGACACAGTAGTGGATTTGTGGTGGATGGCTTTGTAGAAAACAATTGACTACCACAATTTTAAGACTCATCCCTGGAAAAAAAAGAAAAGAATGGATCGTTTTTCCTGTACTTCTTTAAAATGCACCACATGATGTTGCTCCGTCACATAACGTCTCAATTTACTAGACATTAACTTTACTTTTAGGGAATATTAAAAAGTTGTCTGTCTTGGAGGACGTCTGCTTTTTGCTGCACCGCTGCTCACTGTTTTAATTTCCATCAGCAGCCGAATCACAGACTAAACTACAGGCAATCCATGCAGAGTTTAATATCACTGAAAGGGCTAGAACAGTAATTTAGAAGCACTAAATAGAAGCTGCAGATAATCAACTTTGCATATTTGATGTGAGGCACTCTTCAGAGTGGGCTGGCTTTCAAATGTAAATTTCGCCCGCAAACTTAAATCATTCAGAGCATTTTACTTGGAGCGCATCTTTGACAACAGTAAATCACAAGGTTGCTGCATCCATTAGCAAATTGGCTCTGCAGTAGATGGTATAAGGGAGGGCGGGCAGACATGAGAGTGTGCCAACGGTCTTTTAAAATCAACAGTAACCATCTCAGAGCTACAGTAGCCAGACTCTGCAGCATAAACTTCTAGTATTATACATCACAATAATAGGCTCATTGATTGGCCAGCCAGGACAGAGGGCGAGGCTAAGTGTTATAGCTCCAAGCAGTGTGTGCCACAATCAGGTTTGAAGAGTCTCTGTTTTCTATGTGGCCCCTTTTCTCACACAACACTGTTTCCATGAGACGCCTGAAACGGCTCTTTCAATGGGCGCCCTTCATGCTTCACAGTTTGCTGCCAGCCAGCGCGTACTCTCTGTCTGTCTCAGCTCTCCATCTCATCCTCATTCTGTCAGTCTTTCTCACACATATTTTTCAAGACACTGCCCTTATAGCTCTTTTTTTTGTGTTTGTTTTCATTTAGGGAGTTTCACCATGTGAGGATGAGGAAAGTGTGTCCGCCCTTTTAAGAATTATGCATTAGACAGAATAGCTGGTGCATTCATGAGCACAAAGAGCAAGATGAGAGGAGGAGAAATGGGGCCAATTAGAAGCCTGGAGCTTGCACAGTCCACTGATACAGCTGGTCTGGCCCAGAACAGTTTGTGTCTGTGTGAACTTCTGTGTGTGGGTGGGCTGTTTGCAGGTAGAGGTGGCGATGAGGAAAAATGGACCAGGAAATACATTATTTCTATTTTAGTGTGCAGCATTAAGGAAGGCTGGTTGAAATATGAATTATAGAAATGATTGCTGCAGTTTTAGGTCATCCATCCATCCATCATCCATCCATCCATCCATCCATCCATCCATCCATCCATCCATCCATCCATCCATCCATCCATCCATCCATCCATCC
>CAEFZY010072661.1:0-20916 GCA_903066815.1 Brachyrhaphis roseni | reverse complement strand
TTTCCAGACTGCATCTCCCGGCCCTCATGGATCAGCCTCTGCTGGTTCGCAGGAACCCCCTCTCTTTTCTCCACTCTCCTCTTGAAGCCATCCACCGTCTCGTCGGGTGTGACGTCGTAGGTGGTATTCTTCCCCTTCTCGTTTTTCAGGAACACCTGGAAGGTGGACGGCTGGGTGACCAGCAGAGACACCTGGGAGCCCGGCTCAATGCTGTAGGAGCTCAGGGTCCTGGAGTCGTCGTTCAGAGGTGTGCTCGACCCGTTCGTGAAGATCAGCTTCTGCCTTGCAACGGGAACCCCCAGCTCCTGCTGGATGCGAGTCTTCAGAGAGCCCACTGTGTCGTGTGGGTTTACTTTCATCGTGCGGGACGTCCCGTCCAACATTTTGATGATTATATCCATAATTAAAGTGACCTGAAAAATAGTTTAAAAGTTTTCATCACTTTTACTAGATGACAGTATTCAGAGGTGAGACCATAAACGTGTTGATTAGGAGAGCAACTTACCTTGCGATGGATTTCTAACAATAATAATAATAATAGAAAAATGTCCTTCTGGCTTCAGGTATCCAATAATCGTTCTCCTCCTCAGAGGTTGTGCTCTGATGTTGATCAGCTGTGTTTATATACAGACCGAGTCGGTGCCCCTCCCACTGCACTTAAGATTCGTTTTCCCTCTCGGTCTGCTTTTAAGTTTCGATTTCTGTTCTCCAAACTTGAGTCAGCTGAAATGTCTTTTCGTCACGCTGTTTCACGGCGTTCCCCGAATACCTGCGAACAGGTGAGGTGGAGGAACAGCTGGGCTTTACAGCTCAGCTGATGATGGGAGGAGGAGGGAAACAAAAACAGGATAATAAGAAATCAGATGGTGGTGAATCATCAGATAAAGTGGATGTGAGTTCTGTTACAGCTGAAACAAAACAGAAAACGAATTGAAGTGGTACATTTCGCAAATTATGAGGATTATATAATACAAATATAATAGAATAGAATAGACTTTATTGATCCCCAAGGGAAATTTCTTATTTGTTGACAAGCTACTCCATCTAAAGTGTTAAATGGATGAGACTCGTCCAACATGACCCTCCTCTTGGACAGGATTCTTCTCTCTGACACCACTGTCTGAGAGTCCAGCTCCACTCCAACATCGCTGGCCTCACAGGTCAGTTTATTCAGCCTGTTGGTGTCATTCACCTTAAGCTTGCTGCCCCAGCACACCATAGCATACAGGACAGCACTGGCCACCACAAAGTCTGGCAGATGTTGAAGGACCTCAGGCGTCTCAGAAAGTAGAGGCGACTTTGGCCCTTCCTCTACGCAGGGTCAGTGTTCTTGACCCAGTCCAGTTTATTGTCAATGTGGAGTCACAGATATTATACAATTAGGAGACAATAAACAACCCCATAAGTTAAAAACAACAGTATGAATACATGTGAATGGTCTCATTCAAAGCATTCTTTATTTTAAGAATTTAAGAAATGCAACAAATGAATTTGCACCCTTTAAATTAACATTAACTTTTTTAAACATTTTTATATGCTCAAGATCATCAAACAAATAATATCAACGATAACCCAAGTAAATACAAAATACACTTTTCAAAAATTATTTCACTTATTAAGAGAAAAGAAAGCAATGCAAGTCAGACTATGTGAAAAAGTGACTGTGAACTAATAACCCTTGGTAGCAACAAGTGTAACCAGGTGGACCAACACCTGCAGACGACCTGGGTCCCCAAATCATCACTGACCTCAAGCATGACTCTGTCTCTCCTCTCTTCCCCCAGACTATGGGACCTTGATTTCAAAATGAAACAGTAAATATATTTTCACCTGAATAGACTTTGGTCCTCTGCGCAGCATCCCAGGTCAGATATAACCTGGAGCCACGGTTGACTTGTCAAAGAGTGAGACCTGGTGCCCTGAGGGCATGTAGTGGCTCTAGAATCACTGGCCTCTGCTGCAATCCACTCCTGGGTAGATATTTTGTTTAAAAGTCTTTCTAAGAACGCAGTTAGCCAAATGAAAAGATGTGCTACCAACATCTGATGATGGCAAAGAAGGATATGTATATTCATTATTGAGCACATATGAAGTATCTATAGACTCCTAGAAAACTCCTTGGACCCCCACTAGTCTCTTGGAAAATGTCTACATTTAAAGCAACCGATGAGCAACACATGGAGATTTTAGCTGAGGTCGCTTTTCTGTTTAACAAGTTTAAATAAATTTCATCAGAAACTGCAATCAAAACAAGAGTGTTTTAATGCTTCAATTCCACAGACCTGTATTACAAAACTTGAGAAAATTTAAAATTAGGACACTCTTTACATAAGAAAGGTATGAGGTATGTTTTATTTATTTCAAACAGACAATAAAAAGTCAAACCAGAAAATAAGAATAAGACAAATATGTCAATTTTCATGCAATTTTACACACTTTATTTTGAACAGGAACAATTAGGAGATAAAATATTGTGACTTCTTGTTCCTCTCATATAGTCACTTAAGTCTCTCCACACCAGAGATCTACTAAACACAATGATATACAATAACTATTTTTGGTTGTTCTGATACATTGCTGTTTTTTATTATTATTTCCTTCTTTTAAATTCTAATCCCTCTGTTTTGTCACAAATCATCTTTTGAATATTTTGTGGAAGTTGACGGTTTCTTGCTTTGAACATAAATTTTACAGTTTGGATTTTAACTAATTTACAGAATTTGAGTACGAATTAATAGTAACAATAACATCTGAAAAGCTATACTTACTGATTGGTACAAGTGTAGAAATAAAATTTGTCCTGACTGACCCTTATTCAGACTACTTGATAATACAGTACAATTTCACTTACTTCAGTAAGATAAATTTTTTTTATATGTGTACAGAAAATGCATTTTGGTTGTTTTATCATAAAAGTGCCTTAACAAATAAATAAAAACTGGAATGTGTTCTTCATGTTGACCATGTGAACGTCCTCAGCCTCCTCTCAGACGCAGAGTCATGAAGATGGTGCTGTGCTCCTTCACGTTGTAGTCGGACAGTTTTCCAGACTGCATCTCCCGGCCCTCATGGATCAGCCTCTGCTGGTTCGCAGGAACCCCCTCTCTTTTCTCCACTCTCCTCTTGAAGCCATCCACCGTCTCGTCGGGTGTGACGTCGTAGGTGGTATTCTTCCCCTTCTCGTTTTTCAGGAACACCTGGAAGGTGGACGGCTGGGTGACCAGCAGAGACACCTGGGAGCCCGGCTCAATGCTGTAGGAGCTCAGGGTCCTGGAGTCGTCGTTCAGAGGTGTGCTCGACCCGTTCGTGAAGATCAGCTTCTGCCTTGCAACGGGAACCCCCAGCTCCTGCTGGATGCGAGTCTTCAGAGAGCCCACTGTGTCGTGTGGGTTTACTTTCATCGTGCGGGACGTCCCGTCCAACATTTTGATGATTATATCCATGATTAAAGTGACCTGAAAAATAGTTTAAAAACATTTCATCATGACAATATTCAGAGGTGAGATCATAGACATATTCATTAGGAGATGAACTAACCTTGCGTTTAACCTCTGATGAAAGAAAATGTCCTTGTAGCTTCAAATGTCCAGTAATCGTTGATCCTCAGGTGTTTTGCTCCTCTGAGCCTGAACAGCTGTTTATATACAGACTGGGCCAGCCCACTTCACTTAAGATTCGTTTCCCCTCTCTGTCTCATCATATTTTGGTTTCTATTCTCCAAAGCACGCCTGAAATGTTTTTCATGACGTTTCTTGGATACCTGCCAACAGGTGAGGTGGAGGAACAGCTCAGTTTTACAGCTTACCTGATAATGAGAGGAGGGAAACAAAATCAGATGAAATGAATGCAAAGTCAGGCCTAAAGCTAAAGTAAAACAGAAATGGAAAAGCCCAGTCTGTTTAGTGGCCCATTTTGTTTATTATTAGGAATAAAACACAACTAATATAGGCAATAATGATGAGATAATAGACAACTAGTAAGCCCATAACCTAAAATCAATGGTATGAATGTGTCTTATCACAAACCACAAACATGATTTAGTTTAGGAATTAAAAAATTGGAACTCTAAAATATATTTGAAATTTCTTTCAGATTTCTTTTGTTTCTTTTCTCGACACAAGCTTTGTGCTTCATTTAACCGATATCTAAGATACCCAGAGTTAATACAAAATGCAGTTTACAAAGTACGATTTCATTTACTGCAGAGAAAAGCCACCAAACCAATTTATGTGAAAAAATAATGGCATACAGCAACCAATAACCATAGACTCTAATTATCCACTAACTCCAGTTGCAGTTCACTCTTGGGTGGGCTTAGATTCAAAATCTTCCCAAGGACACAGTTAGCCAAACTAACATATTTTTCTTCCACAGAACTTTCTGTAAATACTAAGCTCCTCTCTACAGCCAGCCTCTTTAGCAGGGAGTGTGATACCATTCTTTAAAGAGTTGAGATGTCAGTCTTTCCCATGATTGTGCAGACCACGATGTGACACTTCTTTATTACAATTCCTTTATCAACAAATTTTCAGTGTAAACTGAAGTCATCAATGTGAAAGTATCAACCTGAAGGTTGAGGAAATACATTGTACTGCTTTGTTTTCTTAACATATTTCCTAGATGTTTTTAAGAAATCCATCAAATTATGTATTTTTCAATTGAAACTTAATGAATAAGTGGGAGGAGACGAAGAGTTACAATTGTGAAAAATACAAAACCCCAAAGCCCCCTTTTTAAAATATATAGTTAATAAACTTTAATTTAAAATCTTGGTCTTGTGCACAACGTGAAAAGAAAAAATGTGAAACAGATTTTTTTTTTTTTTATTCCTTTATTGTAAAATCAATATTTACAGGCATATTTATAAGCGCTTATGACATTGGAAGAGTCATCGATCAGATTTCAGTGAGAATGTCATGTAAAATATGAGAACCAACATAAGAAAACATAACATGTATGTCACTGTGCAATGTACTATCTGTTCTGTCATTACTTTGCATCCTCACAGCTGTAGTCAATGTGTGACGTCAACTTTATGTGAAACGATACAGAAACCCAAACATGTTTGTCAACAACAGGAAGATCTGAATTTTAGCAGGAGCTGAGCCAATAAAACCAGCTGCACATCTCCCAGTTTCTCCCATATTGTTTATGGTTGCAGATAAACTGCAGTAAAGACAATTATGAACATCTGCCATGCGGTTTCAACCAAGACATGTGACTGAGGAGTATAAAGCAGACACCTACAATTTTCCATTAAAAAAACAAAGCAATAAATTATTCACAATCAAGTCTTCAGAATTCCGAGTGTCTGAGGATGGCAGCTCTCTCCTCCCTTTTAGGCAGAGGAATATTTCCTGGTGAAAAGAAAAAGAAAAATCACCATGATTCTGCACTTTCAGACCTAAATATTTGCAAGAAGAAAACAGACGCTGGCCAATAAATGAGAAATCCCTGAACAAAACTTTTCATACCTGGTGGTGCAACAAAATATTCTTCCACTGTGTTTTTTGCGAGCGTAAGCAGCTCCTCTGCGCAGTCACCCTCTGTCACTGTGTCATCCCTCAGATATAAAGCCCTGAGTGGATGAAACAAAACAATATTTAACAAATAGCAATAAGATATTTTTCTATCAGGTCTAGCTGCGGTTCGCAGCTATCGGCGCAGCACCTGTCCTCCAGAACTGAATCCATCGGTTCGACCCCAGACGTGTCAACAACGTGAAGCTGATCAGCAAAACGAATGGCTTTCTCCAAGCACTCCATCCCCTGCTGGGTCCGGAAATCCACCAAGGCCAGCCGCTCCAGCTTGTCCACCAGGTCAGCAGGGATCTTGGTGGGCTGCAACATTAATGATGTATGACCACTCTTCTCCACTATCAATACTATAAAATACTATATTGGCAAAAGACACAAATGTATTTTAAGTCATATCAAACATGGATCAGTAGCTTGATCCATGTTGTAAAATGCTTAAATTAAGCATTTTTATCTAATTACAGGCCTCATGCTTGATCATTAAATAACTTCAGAATTTGTATAGTGTCTGTTGGTATAATGTGTGTTTTTGTGTTGCTCAAAGTTTCAGTCTACAGAATAGCATCTTAAAAAAAGGACAAAGTTTGCCTGATATGATTTTGATTTAAAACAAAGAAAAGAGAGAAATCCCTGATCAAAACTTGAAATTGTGGAGTACGGAGTGCCTCGGAGCACAAGAACAGGTCTAAGTGAAACAAATATGATTTCATATAGTTGAATATTTATTTGGTCTATTTGTCTTGTACAGCTTCGCGAATTTGTGTTATATATTTAAACTGAACTAAGTCTTTTTTCCTCACACTTGCTAGTCTTGTTTGTTTTAATTAGATGATTGGGACAATTTTATTGGACGGAATATGACCACCTTATATGAACCTGTATCCTTTGCTGCACATTTCCTGAAATACAACAATTTTGTATGTACAAAATTCTTAATAGATCACCATTTTTTTCCATAGCTCATTTCACAAAACTCAGACTTCTTTAATTTATTTGTCTAGGATTTTATGTGGCAGACCAACACAAAATCATTATTGTGAAGTGTGAAGAAAACGATACAAAATCTTGAAATATTTTTTACAAAACAAAAAAATTGTCTGCTGTTTCAATACTTTACATAACGATATTTTTGCGGTAGTTACAGCTGCAAGTCTTTAAGGAATGTCTCTACAAATTTTGTGCATCTGGAAAATGAAAATTTTCTCTCTTCCTTCTTTGCAAAATACCAGCAGTCAGTACAAAGACACTGTCTGTCAAGTCTATTCCAAGCTTTTTTTTTTTCACCAGACAAATGTCTGGCACACATCAGATTTTCATTTGTAAAATGGATGAAAACCATCAGTCTTTACTTCACAATTATTCATTACCTTGTGCTCACCATACTGGGTTAGTGTCCCAAATGGAAAACTTGCTGTGTTGGGCTATCAAATAAAATCCCAATGTGTGACAAAATGTGAATGAGTTTAAGTTTCTTAAGGAACTGTAAATGTCCTCCATGTGACAGAACCAGATACAGAGCATGACCTCCTGAACCTTAGGGTCAGGTTATAAGGGTTGTTCTGTGTTTACGTGCAACCATGAGGATGTTACCCGAGGAAGCTCCTCTTCTGGTACAGGCTCCCATGTTGGCACTTTTGGGACCTGTAAGGTAACCATATATATCCTTAGTAAATAAATAAAATGTCGTAGAATCCTTACTATGGTACATTTGCCTTACCTTTAGGTTATGTTGGTGGGAGCTGAGCGGTCTTAAGATTAGGCTTTGCAGACTTCTGAGGCTGCATCTCTTAGTAATGGAGTAAACATTGTTTGCCAACAGGTTACATGACGAACCAAGGATTTCCAGGGAAACGACACGAAGCGTTTGAAAAGCCAACATCTTTATCATATTTACTCAATCACTTCTGCATATCATCTAAGCGAAAACCGCCACATTTTCTTTGATCCCCTTCTCCAGTAAGGTCAGCCCCACGTAGCTTGCAGCTCTGCTAACAACATGCTAAAGAAGGAGGAAGTAAAATTAACTTATTTCCTGTTTCACTGAAAACGTCGGATTTTTTTTAATTTTTTTATAAATATTGCGTGGATGTCTTTCATAATAAAGACTGTATTTATATAATTGAGATGTTGTTTCTCAAAGTACTAAAAAAAGAGGGTTTTAAAGACACTAATCTGCTTGAGCTGAAATTGCAGCGACGCTGTCGACAGTTGACCGTTAACGGTCGCTGACAGCGCGTGTCAATGTTGACCTGCGTAGCAATTAGAAACGTAAGAGCAAGGGCTATAAACAGATCTACATTTAGTCTTTTAATTAAATATTGAATGATATCAGCAACGAAACCTAGTGTAGGATTTTGAAATGAAGTTACGACACATTGTCAAATAAGAGCGCCCGGATAGCTCAGTCGGTAGAGCATCAGACTTTTAATCTGAGGGTCCAGGGTTCAAGTCCCTGTTCGGGCGTGCTTTTTCTTTTTTTAAGATAGAAACTGTGTAACTTTGTTATTTATTGTCCAGGAACAAATGATGACGGTGAGACATCGTTTCTCACCATTTACGTCGCAAGAATTGTAAGAAACCGTTTTCTTACTATTTATATTTCCGGCATCAAGCTCCAGCTCTGGAGGGCTGGCATTCCGCAACTTTTTGATGTATGCTTGATTTAACACACTTGATGAAAAATATTTAGATAATTAGCAGGACTCTGAACTGAATTGCATGCTAAGGAGGTATTTTAACAATTTGATAGAGGTGTGATGAACCAGGGTCATATCTAAAAGTTGCAGGACAAACCTGAGTATTGGATTTTGATTTTTATTTACCAAAGATCTATGATAGATTAAGAGCAAGAACAATAAACTCCCATCATATTTCTAAACCAAAAACAGACAGAAACAATACATTTTACTAATAATAAATCTAAGCATTATTTCTACCATTTCAAACCGAATTTCTCTTAATTTTCTAATGTGTTCATAAGGATACCAATCCATTCATTGTCTATAGGAACTCATTCTCAACACTCATGGTGAGAGTGGGGGTCAATGTGAACAGGTCACCAGTCCATCATAAGGCTTCATATTGACCTTTAAACCAATCTTTCGCCTCTATCAAACAACAATTTAAGAATAACTTATTCCAAGATAATGAACACTCCTTTAAATGTGTGGACCATTCTTCCCCCTTTAGTTTCAGTTCGAATAAAACATTTAGTAAAACAGACATAACAATGTGACTTGGAAAAATAATTATTCCATTTTTATTTTTTATTATAAGAACATAGACCATTCAATATATCTGTGTATATATATATATATGTTAAGTGCTATGGAATCTGTTTTATAGTGCACATTTAAAATTGGCCACAGAATAAAAATATCAGCTTTACAAACAAAGTAGCATCCAGAAAAGAAAACTAACTAAATAAGTACTTTGGCTTAAGAATGTTACAATAAATAAATCAAAAGTTCATCTGAAAGCACTTGGAATCCACAAAGAAGTACTACTAATAAGTGTAAATAAACCTACTACATTCATGAAACAACAACAAGTCTCTGAAGTTTTAGGCTATGTATGACAGGCATTGACTTGCATGAACCATTAGGAACTAGAATATAAATATGTCAAAAATAATGTAATTGCTACTCATATCAACAAAGCAATTGTCGTTTCCCGCAGCGATGAATCTGAATAAAGTGGAACAGCAGTTGTTGCTAGGTCAGGGCGACTAAATATGGCCGCTGCCTCGTCTGTCTTTTCTGTTTAAAGAGGAAGTTAAAGTCTGATTGAACAAGCAGGCACCAGACAATGCAAGACGACACAAAAACAAAAGTAAGTAACTCACTCAATTGACAAACTAAGCAGAAGATCACGGAACAATGCAAAACAATTCACAAGGATTGTGAAATTAGGCCTGTCTCTTCATATACACCTCGGTGTGAATTTCTGACCACACACTCATTTGTCACCAAAGTATCAGGTTATGAGTTCACAACATATTCTGAACACAATTTTCTCTGAGGACACAACAAATACAAAAATAAACAAACTGGCAGAAAATGCAGTTTTAGAACACTTAAAACACTGTATTTTCTGTAACACTGACTTGCAAAAGTACTAATACCCCTAGAACTTCAATCAAATTCAATGCATTTTATTGAGTTTTTAAATGTTAGACCAACATAAAGTCCTGCGTAATTTTGAAATCAAAGAAAAATAATGAATAGTGTGGATTTATATCCAGCCTTGCAGAATGTGTAGAACCACATTTTGCTACAGGTGCAACGTCTTGTGAGCCGCTCAGTATTCTGCTTCATGTTGATTCCTGTGACTCCTTTAAAGTTACTCTGGTCTTTGATTAATGCTCCTCTTGTTAATTTAAGAGGTCGTCACACACATGATCAAAGCTTAGGATATTGTTTTATGACAGAATCCTGCTTTAAATTTCCTCACAGCTATTTGTTGTGTTTTTAGGTCTGTTGTGATGCTGCTTATTCACTTTTTATTTGCAATAAACCTTGACAAATGTCTGATTTTCCTTTCACTACAAAATCATGTGCTACTTTCCATTGGTCCATCAGATAAAATTAAAATAAAATACATTAAAGTTTGCAGTGGAATCCGACAACAATGTCCAGGGGTGTGAATACTTTAGCAAGGCACTGTAAGCTAATTACACAAAGTTTAAAGCAACATGAGACTGACTGGAAGGCGATTGTGTTAGATTTCTGGCTACCAGACCGATTCTTAAATCAATTAATGAGGTTAACCTTTAAATGTGTGCATGTAAATAATATACATACATATATATATATATATATATAAAGAGAAAAATAATATCTATAATTTTATTTTGTTAAGGGATGACTTGTAATTTGTTTGTTTTTTAATAGTTGGCTATTAAAATAATTAATAGAGCAGTATCACAATCTATTATTCTCATAAATATAGTCTCTGTTTGAATTCAGCTTTGCGTTTTGGCATGAAATGTGCAACTAGAACGTCTTTATCCTAAAACGTTAAGTGCACTCGGATCGACACAGTTCTCATAGTGCTGACAGGACAAACACCACAGAGGATAGTCCGTAAGGCTCATAGCAGCAACCTGTGAATGTAAAGGCCTTGTGTAGATTGTAGTATATGAATTCATATGTGTTACACTGTTGTGCTACTACAGCCGACTCTTCTTTACATGGAAGGACAGGAGGACGAAAGCAACAATCACTTGTTTTCTATCAGCATCTGCACTTTGCACACCAGATCTCTGGCCAGGGTCAAAATCTGCTTGATGTTGTGGTGCTCAGCCATCTCTGAAAGACAAAAACAGAGTGGAATATCAAAGCTTTGCATAATTAACTGTACCCAAAGGCTTTTCCCTCGCTCTCTCAAGATTTTAGTTGGTTTAATAGAGCAGAGCTTGCTCTGGGTAAATGTTTGGATGAGTGTGTGGTTGGATTAACCACACTGGGATGAATTACACCAATGAGTCACTGTGTAATTACACTCAGCTGATGATAAAACAAAAGTTTGACTGAAAATCTGATTTTAAACTGAAAAACTGCAATTCTCTAAACCAAATTAAGGGTAAGGTGAAGTTTTCATGATTTAACTTTAGAAATCAACAGAAAGAGCAACAACCCGAATCTGAATAAATTTGGGCTGCACAGATAAAAGACATTTAAAGGACTTACAGAGCCAGAAAATCTACCATCTTGCAAAAGGTAGATTTGTAAAATCAAGTTAGTGATTCTGATTTTCTTTATTTTGGCCAATAATCTGCAGGAAAAAAGAGCTAAATAAAAGAACAGAGCAGAGCATAATTTTATAACCTCTGATGTTTGCCTGGGAAATGGTTCAACCTCTGCACAAACTTCCCCGTGTCTCAGAGATTCAAACTGGACCGATGTTCTGCTGACTGATGCCTGTTTTCCTGCTTGGTAAATCAACTCAGCTAATCAAACATCATCAGCAGCATCATCATGTTTTTCGTCAGCAAGCAGAATGGAAACAAACTGAGCCTCGACAGTAACAAGATGGGAAATGTGGATGAGACTCTTACATGTGTTGTGAGTCATCTCACTGTCTAAGCAAATCAATCTAAGCCTCATTTGGATTTACAATGTGAAAAAATATTATTCTATCGTATTTCTATCTATAGTTTTTCTATCTTTTTCTTTACTTGCAGTGATATTTTTAGATTATTAGAAAAAATGTATTAGAGAAGAGTAATTCAAAGGATAATTTTATAATCCAAACCAACCTATCCCTATGTGAAAAAAAGTAATTGTTCTCTTTGTTAAATCATGAATTAATGTTTGTTTTAAAAAGCAGAAAATCTAGAAGGTGAATATCCAACAATTCATGAAACAAGCAAAATGAAGCTACTGGTGTGACCTAGTCAAATTCCTGAATCAAATCCGACTGAGATGCTACAGCATTATCTTAAATGGGTCGTTTATGTTTAAAAACCCTTCAGTGGGGATGAGTTGAAACAATTTAGCAGAAGTATGTAAGAGAGTCGAATTTTCTGCATACTGATGTAAAACTCGTTTATTTTACATGCCAGATGACAGTTAATGTCGCCGAGGGTGGAACAACAACTTATTAGGAGAAATTACTTCTTCACATGATGTCAGGCTGCTTTTGGCACCATAGTTGAAATTGTCACTAAGAACCATCTTTTGTATTTAATATGGATGATAACATCAAACACTTAAGAGTGACAAAAAAACAAAAACAGAAGAAATTTGTGAGAGGAAGAATATGTAATGTGCAGGGAGTCGTTTCTGTGCAGGATTAACAGCATGTGTGAAGTAGAAGCTCTACTAACACAAATAATGTTCCTGTATTAGATGTCTGTAGACATCTATTATCTCAAAGCATAGTAGTAGTGGAAAAAGGATATCAGGTTTGGGAAGATTAAGGTTTAATTTTTATATTTTTGCAGACTATGATCTTTAGCATTTACTGAAATGATGAGAGTCAGCTGACGACTTGGCCCTCAAATGGAAAAAGGTTTATTGCTCTGTCCAGGTTGGAAGTAATACTGGCGCTGTGCTGGTCTGACCTGATGAAGGAATACCAAAGCCAAAGAAGCTGAGCTCAAACTTAAACTCTCAAAACCCCAAATTCATTACAAATGTATTTAGTTTTTGGTTTGTTTCCTTTACCTACATTTTTGTTATTTTTAACAAAGTTGATGGCACTGCACATGAGCCATTAGCTATAAGGTGACGAGCTTTACCATTGAAGAACTTGATGATGTCTGTGAAGTCCATGTTGTTCTCCAGGATGATGTCCCTGTATACCTCCACCAGAGCAAGGGCAATGAAGAGCACAAAGTGACTTGATGAGGCATACTTGGCGGCCCAAATGGTTTCCCAAACAGTAAACACGTCATCATAAACCAGCTCTGGACAGAAAGCACAAGAAACAGAGGTTTGGCATTTTTGTTCAGAGTTTTATCCATTTCTTTATTCTGTTTACTTGATTAACCTTTTATACTTACGATTGCTCCAATTACTTCTTTTTTTAACTCTACTTGTGTTATTTAATTTGTTTTATGTTTTTTTAACCTTTAACTGCACTTGTTCAACTGCAGCAAATATTTGACTAAAAACAGAAAAAGTTCTAATCACTCCTTTGATGCTTCTCTCCTTCTAATAGGCGCCGACTCTGTTAGCCTGAGCCGTTACATCACCTCGTTTGAAGTCGAGAAGAAACCAGCGGTAGCAGAAGTAGAAGTGGGTGTAGTCTCCGTTCTGGTGCATGAGCTCAAACAGCTCAGAATCCAGGATCTAAAGCCAGTAAGAAAGAGGAAAAAAAGAAAAACTAGGCGATGATTGGATTCGCTGGCTATTATAGGACTCTATTATAAAACTCTAGCTGCGTCACCTGGATTAGAGAGCGCATGTTCGCAAAGTGAGTATCCATGGCTCCTCCGTGTGGAAAGTTCTGATTCATTCTCTTCATGAGTTTACTGAAACAGCTGAAAGCTTTGGCCTCTGAGAGGAGGACACGGAGAGGGAAAGTGAGCTTGCCAAGTCTTCATTGCAGCTCAGAATATCACTGTAAAAATACATCAAATAAGTGGGAACAGGGAGGAGAGTTCTGACTCACCGTCATCGAGAATGACTAAAAGAGGAGCCAGCAGGTCACACATTCCCTGTACGTATCCGATGTCAAGGTGCCTCCAGATGTAGCTGTGAATATGCAGCGTAGAGAGCTGACCTTAACCCCATGTGACTGCTTCTTACTCTGACTCACACTCTCTCTGCAGATTTAGAGGCATTCTGCAGACTACTGCTCTGACACTGGAGACAAGTGTTTCAAAAACGATATCCATCATTGAACAAGTCAATGACGTTTGTGGTTGAAACTGAGTCTCAAGGCTAATAGCTGGAAATATAAAACTTTTAGACTTTAGGAGAGAGCAAACTTGCAAACTTCATCATATTTTCTCATGGTGCAACCGTAAACTTCAGCCTATGTAATAGTGCAAAATAAAGCAGAGAATAATTGTAAAGGGGAAGGAAAACTGTGCAAAGTTTTAAAAATATTTTGGTACCCTGAGTAGCTCCATGACTGTTCTTGTGTTTTAACAAGTACAGTCATGGTTTTATAAATCTTAAATTATATTATAAAGAATAAAGTCTGAATTTAAAATATTGAACGATACATGTTGTTGAAATGAAGAACTAAATCCTTAAAAGAGTCTTAAGTTGCCAAACCATAGTTACTGAACATGCAATACTTATTGGAAAACTTGTTTTCAGCAGAAAAAACTTCCTAAACAGACTATTTTGTTTTTGTCAGTCAGATAAGTTCAAATGATTGAGCTTCATATGGATGTGAGAAAGCATTGCCGTAATCTGTTATTCGATTATGCCCCTGCAGGGGTCGCTGTTTTACCTGCACATGACGTTGCGCAGCTTCTCCAGGTTGGCTGGAGTGAAATACCAGTAATTCCTGTCACACCGCTGGACGTCTTTCTCAATGCGGTGCAGATTTAGAGTGTATAAATCCAAAAGCTCTTGCTATAACAAATATAATTATGACAGTAAATAAAATAAACTTATTATCTGGTTGACTTATATCACAATAAATCAGGGGTTATCAAATTATTTCAAGCTGGAGGTTTCTTTAAAATGCCCTCCTCAGTGTTGCTTGAACTCAATTTGAGAACCACTGCTGTGAATAAATGTAGACTCATAAAGATGGTGTGCATACAGAGTAAGGGCTCCCAGTTGCTCCCTGAGAGGTCACTTCATTCTTTGTGTTTTCATCGGCTGGAAGAGAGTCGAAGGGAGGGTAAAGGCTCTCCATCTCCGGCTCCGACAGGATGGACTCTGTTCCTTCAGGACTGAGCTTTTCTACCTCCTGCCTCAGATCCGCAGGAGTTGCTGAATCCTCAGAGAAGGACAAAGTCTCACAGTGTCCTCTCCTGCTCCAGGGTGCCATGGAAACCCTTGCCTTGGGGATCTCCTCCATTTCTATGGCTGAAGGAGACTCATCAGACTCATCAGACTGGGTCTCGTCTTTCTGAGACGAGCTGTGAACTCCTCCCGATATCGAGGCTCCCAGAATCTGTTCCTCCTCACATTCCTTAAGGCTTTTTGATTTTTCTTTTTCCATATCTTTAATCAGTGTCAGGTTTTTTTCTTTGTGTTTGGAAGCTTCCTCAGTCTTCAGTGGAACATGTTTCTGAGGACTTTCTTTAATGTTAACTTTTGGGTCTTTATCTTCAAAATTTTTCACATTTCCAGACTTTGTGCTGTCCTGTGTTCCGGGATTCAATTTGGCTCCGTCTTTATCTGTGCTGTCAAATGTTTTCTCCTCCTCCCCTTTGTCCTTCTCTTCACTCGCCACCTGACCTTCGATTGTCAACCTTTCAGCCTCTCCCACTGCAGCTTTGGCGGAGCTCTGCGACATCGGAGGCGCAGCTGTGGATCTCTGGGAAGCATCAGGTGCGGAGCTGTCCTCTGTGCTGAAGGAGCCGTCTGAAAGGCCAGAGGTGATGGAGAAGTTTCGTGAGGAAGGATGACCAGAGTCGGGAGAGCTTGACTCGTTTTGCATAGCTCCGTTGGGCATCTTCGGCAACTGTTTGGCCTCTTCAGTCTTGGACTCCGACTCAGGCTGGTCCAGCTCCTCTACGGACTCAAACACCTGAAAGAACAAGCCAAAGGGAAGCAGACTACTCCAGGGGAAGGGATGGGAGGATGTGAAGAACTAGCAGGAAGGAGAATGCAAAACATTGCTTCAGAATGTCTAGATTAAATGCATAGTCTATACATTTACAATATGTGCAACAGTTTCTGATAGTGATTTCAAGAAGCCAGACCTTCTTGGGATCTTTTAAAACGGTTTTCTAGGTAAAAATATATATTTTTTTGACTTTCTTTAGTCTTTTTTATTTACTTTCTGTCCAACGCTTATTGTCAATAATAAAAGCATACTGCTTAAAATAGAGAAGTGGGCAATGAAGATGTTTCAAGGCTAAAAGCTGTCAACAGGATATTAATCATGTCTCAAAGAAAAGAAAAAAAGCTCTTTCTCTGTCAATTCTTTATTCAGTTAATAGCACATCAGGCATCACCTTGTTGATGGTAAAATATTATTCTATATCAATCAGGGAATTGTAAATTGACTTCCAAGGGACTTCTGCAGCCTTGCCAGATAAATACAGAGCAAACAGCTGGTACACAAATTCATCCATTTTCAGCTCAACTGGTGTCAAGACAAAACTAACATCTGAATTTTTCCTGATCAGTGACTGCACCATTATGTGATCACTAAGACTGCACTGGAAAAAAGTCCTGGACTCTACTGGCAACCATTTGTGAATCTCAGGTTTAAAGTAAGGATTCACGTTCTCTAACCAATGCAAAAAGAGAAAAATTATTGTTTTACTGTGACAATGGCTGCTCACAGCAGGCAGACCTAGACAAAACTTTACAAAAAGTAAAGCTTGACCACAAAACTGCGACTGGTGCATCGCTGATTTAACACAGTCACATTCACACGTCTTTGGGTTCAGTTTCTTACCCAAAGACATTTAAACATTGAAAAACCCATTACCTCCCACTAAGAGAATCACTTTTCTCCACTGAGAAGAGTGATTCTCTTCTCACCCCAGTCACTCCGTTATCTTTGGTATTTTTCACAAATGAACCTAAATATATAAGAAAACCCATTACTGTCTATGTGATCACATGCAACAAACAAACTAAAAATCCAAGTTTCCCTTTAACATGCAACCACAACAGTGGCTCATCATTCAGTAAATGGGCTCCAGAAATAAAATTTCCTCCGGAAGAAAAGGTTCATCAAGGACGTTTTAAAAGAACACAAAAAGTAAAGTCTGCCTCTGAGAATGATGATCAATTCAGAATAAATGTAAAGTTTGCATTTAGCTTCTGTGTGAACAGAGTGAACAGAGGAATTGACCGAGTTGGTTTTGGATACCTGTGTGCTGCTGCTGGAGTCACTCTGGAGGCGAGCCAGACTCTCCCTGTCTGAGCTGTGAGATGAATGAGACTGGAATAAAGGTCCACAGGAGAAATGGTAATTTCTGTGTTGTTAAAATCAACAAAATAAGTGAAGCTAAAGAATGTAAAAAGTATTTTATTTTCTCTTAGGTACGACCCCCCCTAGAATGTAAAAGGAGTACTCATTCCTTGTTTTATATGTATACAAAATAAGTAAAATCATTTAGGTTAAAGGAAGTGGACTTTTTTGGGGCTTTTTTGCCTCATGAAAAAAATATGTAAAGCTCTTGGAGGAAATTTTTTTTCTCCATGCTTGAAACCCTAGAATGGGGATTGATTTTCTTTTCACATACCTAGAAATTGTGTTAAGTCAGCATATTTAGAGAAGCACATTTTCTATTTATAAAAAGTGCAAAATGCTTTGCATGTTTTGAAGGGAGAGAAAATACTTTAACGTCCATAATAAAGATGTCAACTCTACAATCTAGATGAAAGTATTTTTGCTTCATGTGCTTACAAAATAATATGCACACCAAAATATAGTGAAAGTTATGTCAAACAAGCCTCTTCACCATTTGCTAAACAGGTATTTATAAAAAAAGAGCATTGTTTTATGTAGTTAACTGTTCTCATTAATGATGTGAATAAACATGCTAAATGTTCAGGTTTAGTTATTTATGAGTCATCTTCAAATATAGCCTTTTATCTGCAGAACTTTTGTTATTATTTACATTTATTACGGTTGTGATTTCCATTTATACCACAAATAATCAAGCAGATTATTTACCCCTAAACAAACCGGATTTAGCTCTGAGTGACTTCCTGTTCACAGATAATATCTACTGGAGTCATATAGCCACAAACTTACAGCAAAACTATAAGCAGGATATAAAAACTGACCAGCAGCCTTTTTTGAAAACTGTGAATAATGTTTTTTGTTTTTTCTGCTTTACCTCGTTGCTCACAGTGGAGTCATGATGGGTCATCCTCTGACTGGAGCTGTCCACGCTCGCCACAGAAGAGCACTTAGCCAAAGCGGCAGCATGCTGCTCCTTCTCTCGCTCGCGAACAACCTCTTCACATGCCAACCACTCGCTCATGGTCTGCTTGTAGGAAGCCTGCATTTGTTCATCCACCTACAGCCAAAGAGTGAGCAGTCAAGCATCAGTGGTGTTGGTGCAGGAAACCTCAGAAGGGATGGAGTAACAGAGGAGCAACTAACCTCCCTCCTGTCATCCTCTGACGTCCCAAACTGGTAATGACCCAGCAGGAAAGGCCACACCTCTTTACGCAGCGAGGGGTCCACGCCGCCAAAGTAGACCAAGCGGAGCAGCTCCTGCTCTTTGTAGGCCTAACGAAAAGCAGCACAAGCCTTTGATCGACCCAGGGCTTGCCTTTTGATCAGTTCTATTATCTTCTTTATTAAAAATGACAACCGTCTCCCACACACGCCTTAATGTGCCAAAACAACACCGGCTGCCTCAGTAATGATCAAAGCTCACATTCAATTATTCATGATAAAGCAATGTTTTAATGTTTTGAAATGAGCCAGGCTATAATGCTGACCCCTCATAAATTTGATTAATATCTTCATAAACTTCTGAAGTGGTGTTTAGGTGTAATTTACAAGGCCATTAGTCAGGCTTCATGAGACCGGCAGCGTGAGCCGCATCACTATCAGGCTGAGCGGGAGGCAGAGGGAGTGGAAGGGAGACGCTGAGGTTACATGTGTATGTGTGTGTGAGCATGCGGAGAGCCTTCTGTCTGCAGTTAAAGTCAAAGCATGTGTCATGGTGCTTACGGTGCAGTCCTTAAGAAATGTCTGCCAAACGTCTGCGGTGAGCCCCCCGGAGGCGTCGCAGGGCGCGTTGGGCGCCACGATGGTGTGGTTGACGAGGGCGGAGAGATGCGTACGCACGGTGGACAGGTGGCGGCAGTACGCCAGCCCTGGTCGAAGAGACGGCTAATCAATTAATCCAACCGCAACAGATGACAGTGAATATGAGCTGATAATATTCAATACGGCATTTCGTACACCCATAAAACGCCCTGGAGATGATCTGATATTTCATGTTGTCACACAGCAGCTTCAGAGGAGTCCTGCAGAAAGACGCAGCACAGATTATTTGACCTAAACTGCAGCACCTTTGCAAAAGTATTCATACCACTTGAAATGATAAATATCTGGTCAAATAATAATACATTTTAGGTGCATTTGATGTGATAGATGGGAAATGGTGCAGGGTAAATGAGATGACTGCGCTTACAGCCAGAAGATGTTTGGGGCTGTCTCTTATGTTTTTGCTAATTTAGAGACATTTCAGTCTATCGTTTTTTATGAAAAAGCTTTAACAATCAAATTGGAATAACATTTGGTCTAGGGCAGCATGATTTTAGGAGAACATCACTTTGCACTAATATTGGTAAATATTGAATCGACCATAAAACCTGCAATTAACCCATACTTCCTCAGTGTTCACTTCCCCCCGCAATAAAAATAATTTCACCACAGTCTGTACCAAATTTTGAGAGTTCAATATATTACTGAAAAGGAGAGTTTTAATAAACGACAACTACAGTACCATTGCCAACCAAATAATGCATCTAAGCAAGCCATTCCTTGGTTGATGTAAGATGAATAAATGTAGAGAAAATGGCCTGCTCTACTTGTTTAACCATGTATTATGTCATTTCCATTCCCCAGTCATGCACTGGTTTGTGTTGGTCTTCCACAGTAAATTACAAAAATACACTCAAGTTTGTTGTTGTAATGTGAGAAAATGTGAAAATATCCATGGGGTGTAAATATTGTAGCAGAGCACTGTACCCAGCACTCTTCTTCTACAACACTATCATTAAGCTGCCATTCTGATTTACATCTTTTTTATATATATATATCTTTCATAACACGTCATGCACTATCTCTGATATACAGCATATTACAGGGTTCAGGCTGACCTTTTGTAAAATGATAAACTATTGTGCTGCCATGCAGCACAAATTTGCAAAGCAGGTCATCTTTTTTTTTTTCTGCCGCAGTTATCAGCTAATTTACCTCAAACTCTTCTAATTCCAGTCAGCCAAATGTCACATCATTTTCCTCTGGGTAGTCTCGATGTTCTTGTATCTGTCTTCCATCTCCAGTTTTCTTGGTGTTATTAGAAAGGCTACAGGGCTGAACGGGTTCCTGTGTAGATTAATGGCTTGTGTTTTTCTCTCACCTCTCATAGTTGCACCCTTTGTGCGCGGCGCCGTCAGAGAAGTTCCCCTTGGAGCAGGAGGAACACGAAGACTTCCTGAGACTAGGCTGCCACAGGGCGGCTCCGTGATCCATCAGATCTGGAGGAGGCACTGCATGCAAAACCACACACACGCACGCACACACACACAACCTCATTATCACTTTAAAAGAGGCGCACTTCGAAGGCTTTCAGGAGCAATTACATTAGCACAGAGATGATTGTAAACGCTATGGAAAACACTTTGGCACAAGCAGAATAATGCAGATCAGCTGCGACCCGCTTAAAGCACTTCAAAGGATTGTTCATCAACGATTCATTCCTGCTTGAGTGATGACACAAAAACTTTTATATTACCAGAGATTAATAAACAATTTGAAAGCATGAAGGCACCACACAGTAGATGTTTGATCATGGGGAAAAAGAAAACATTTTGCAGTTCAAAAGCCAAACTCAGAGTTCCCACACACTTTCAAAATCCAAATTCAATAGTTTTCAGGCAATTTGAGATTTTTCTTAGATGGATGGATGGATGGATGGATGGATGGATGGATGGATGGATGGATGGGTGGGTGGGTGGATGGATGGATGGATGGATGGATGGATGGATGGATGGATGGATGGATGGATGGATGGATGGATGGATGGATGGAT
>CAEFZY010072660.1:0-40085 GCA_903066815.1 Brachyrhaphis roseni | reverse complement strand
TGGGAGGAAGCCGGAGTACCCGGAGAGAACCCACGCATGCACAGGGAGAACATGCAAACTCCATGCAGAAAGACCCCGGCCCGGGAATCGAACGCAGAACCTTCTTGCTGCAAGGCAACAGTGCTACCAACTGCGCCACTGTGCAGCCGTTGCCTGAACTTTTAAGTCTGAAATACTTTTCAAGCAGAAAATTAATGTTTACTATCTAATTATAATTTGACAAGAGGAAGTCATATCTAAACATCTTTTAATAAGACTGTCCTCTACATCTAAATGTAGCATTTCAGTTTCATTCAGTTTATTTATATAGCGCCAATTCACAATAAATATTTCCTCAAGGCACTTTACGTAAAAGATGGTCATCTTTTATTCATCCATCATTTTTCTCTCAAGTATTTTCATTCCTGTCACATGAATGTGATTCTGCTGCTCCCACCTGGACCACGCCTTCACACTATCGTGTCCTCCTCCATCTTTGCCTCAGGTCAAGTCCCCAACTCTTGCAGGGCTGAGCGATGACTCCGGCCGCACACTGACCTCGTGTGATTTTAATTTGCGAAGCCTGGCTCCGGACCAGAGGGTCGAAGGATTGCTGGCCTTCAACAGCCATGAGGAGCTGGATCGCTTCAACCAGGAGGCGCGGCATGCAAAAAGACATCCTGAGGTGTTTGCGCTTTACCCGCCACCTGATGAGGTGAAGTATTCACTATTTAACAATTTAAATATGTACAATTCACATATTTAAATCAACCAAAGCAATTAATAAAGTTTTTATTTGTGGAAACCTAAGCGACTTTTAATATAAATGTTGAACGCTGACCTTAACTCTGAGCAGATTTGAGCTTAGTTTTAGTTCCCACATTTGCAGAACATCAAATATTTAGGAAAATCGGCACTTGCATTGTGCAAAAACATTTATCTGAAAATATAAATTTCCTTCCGGCCCATCTACATCTGCTTTTCATTTTTTGCTTCTTTTTGTTTTTGTTCTAGGATGATGCGGTGGAAATCCGGCCCATTCCCGACTGCCCCAAAGAACACACTGGAGAACGCATCTTGATTCGATGCCAGGCCATGAAGTATGTCATACATTTTCATTATATTGTGGGAGGAAGAATGGTTCTATCATTTCATCAGCAGCTTTCTGTTCATTGTACATGGTGGGCAAAGAGCCAGCAGTTGCTTGTTTTAAAGTGAAAATCTTTAAAACAAGCAACTATTATGTATGAAAGTAAACTTTAGAGATTGTTACTTATGAGTCTAAGTAGATTAATAAAATGGAATTCATTCAGACAAAGCAATCCATCAGGGTGGAGGACTGCTCTGTGGAGGGGTTCCTCCCTAAAAAGTCTGTATTCCTCTCTCTACTTGCTGAATTTTTCTGTCTTACACACACACATACATGCACACCCGCACACACAGACCACTCACATTTTTTCTGCCTTACACTTTTCATAATGCTTGTCCCTGTGCAGCCCATACAGCTGCCAAATGTCTGGGTTAATTTCTCAAATTGCAGTGGTTTGGCATCATACTATCTGACCCCTTTTTTTTTTGATCCCTCAGTTCAGCATGTCATCATTTAGCTTTGGGACAATTGGTTCCTTCCTGTCACGACTGCCTTTTACAGGAAGAAAATATATTCTGAGCCCAACTGTAAAAACAGAGTTCCACTCATTGGCCATACTTAATTTGCATATTTCCTCTTCTTCCTTCACTTCAAGGTTTGAAATTGACATTGAGCCCATTTTCGCCACCATGGCCTTATATGACCTGAAAGAGAAAAAAAAGGTAAGGAAACCCATTATTTTTGCAGAATAGCTATTCTTATTAGGTAGTACTAGTCTGCCACACAGATGATTTCCTCACATTAATTCTAATACTAGTGATAGTCAGTCAGCTATATCCTTCAAATCTTTGTAAATATGTAGGACTTGGGAGGAGGTCTCACTTTTCCATCCAGTTTGACTCAGGTTGAGCTACTTTGTATGATAGAATCGGGGAAAAAGTTTAAGTCTCTAGAAGAGCGAGACTGATAGATGATAGAGATATCCTGAAAGATCTGCAGCAAGAGTTGCAGCAAAGGTGGTTCTACAAAGTATTGATTCAAGGCAGCGAATGCAAATGTGTGCCAAAATTTTCAGGGAAAGTTTTTTCTGAAACCATTAATCCTTCCCCTTGGACTTCACAATTATGCACTGCATTGCATTGGTCTCTCACATAATCTCCCTTTTGCAATGTAAAGTGGAAAATGCCAAACCAGAGCAGTTTGTCTTTTTAGAATTAGATTTTTTTTAGGATATTTTTCATCTTAGACCAAACAGCACAACAAACTTGTGCTGTTTGGTCTAATAACACTGTTTTTCACACAACCTCTTTAAATTTGCGTAGGGAAATACCACAAAGCAAACCTTTAACATCTGAAGTCAGCTTTTCTGCATAAATATGTATTAAAAACAGAAGTAAACACCAAATACCATATATTACATGAGCATGCTTTATGTAATATTCTGTAGCTAAACTAAATTAGAAAACTGAATGCTCAATACAACATATAGGAAAAAATATATAATCTGTTGCTTAAAAAAGAAAACCATATTCTATGGCAATTGGCAGCAATGAATTGCTTCCAGTGATTTGAACAGAGGCAATATGACCAAGTAAATCTTTAGCTTTAAAGTGAATGACTACTTGCAAATGAATAGCTTAAGAGATGTCTGGATTTACATGAGTGAATATTTTTTGGAGGATAAGGAATGGAAAGATTATGAGCATATTGACCTCTAAAATGAGACTTTTCTATTGACCTTCTTAGCCATTCTGTGCTCATGGTTTTTGTGCTGCTTTGCAAGATTAGCAGCTTTATGATACTCCAGTGGGTAGGAGAGAAGAACTGAAAATTACCGCCACAGAAGGAGATTTATTATTTATTTCAGGATGATGCACCAAATAAAAGCTTATTATTGCCCACCTCCTGGCAAAGATTAGTAAAAAGCCCGGGAACAAGTTAATGTTTTATTGCTGTTGTATGCAGAAATTGTATTTAGAATTGTATGTCAAAGAACATTTGGGGAAAAAAAAACGAGACCCACTGCGTTACATCGTACTTAACAGTAGCTACGGTATATACTCATCATTCAAATGGCCAAGTATTTGTTTCTGAAAAGTTTAAACTTGGTCTCATTGAACCAAAGTGAGCAATTACATTTAAAAATACTACAGTGTTTAGCAGACACAGCCTGCTTATGTTTCTGTTTCTGTCCTACAGAGCGGGCTCTTTCCTGTTAATTCTCTCAAATAATCAATTGGCATGTCGACAGCTGATATTTAGACTATGTGACACTCAGATTAACTTAAAAAAATAAAAGTGTTAGATAAAAAATGGAGAGAGAGGAAATTTTAGAGGTCCCAACAAATGTGGCTATACCCTCTCACCTTAAATAAATTATATTGAAAGTTGGTTTTCAAAATGATAGTTTAAAAAAAAGCTGATTTTCTTTCTAGGCTTTTTAAATTCATCTTTACCAGGAGCGCCAATAAGTCTAGAGAGCACATTAAGTTTAAAAAATTATTGGAAATAATGGGAAGTTTCAATTCTGATATTCTATGTTTGTGGCGGTGAAACAACTTCCTGTCTGTTGATATGAGTAAAAACAGAGGCAGACTGTTGAAAAATCATGAAGCATGTCTCAATCTGCATGTTGAGGAAACTGTCGCTCTTGTTTTGCCAGAGGTGATTACAGTTGAAACTACAAACCGATCACTTTTGACCTACTTGTCTTTAAAATCTTCACCCTTTTTTTCCTCTACATATTTCTGACGCTCTCCTCGGTGTGCTTGTTTAGCCTGTTTTTCTCTGTTTTCAGTGTTGTGGTTAAAAATAGGTTGTTGCTTGTGTTGTGTTTTTTCATGCACCTCTCCGGCTGTTTTACGTTTGTGAAATCTGCAGCAGATGTTCATAAAATTCCACTTAATACTCTGGGTTATTAAAAAATGTCCTTCATAGAGCACAGAGGCAGGCTTTGCCCCAACAAGCGGCCTACTTAGGATTTCAAATGCGCAGACGTAAAACAGACAGAGGTTTTACATTAGGCATGCAAGCAAATAAGCTTATTTTTACATCAAGAAAGAAATTGATTCTTTAAAAGTATTCCCTATTATGAATGATGACCTTTGTTATTTTGTAATGAAGTTTATTACCAAGATATATAAGTCCTTAAGAACATTCCTCTGTAGTCAGTTTGTGACTACAGAGGTTAGACTCATGCATTTTATGCATAGAAAATAAATTAGCAGGCATGCTAGATTTTTTTTTTTCTCCAGCAGTTTTCACAAAGATTTGTTTTGATTGAAGCGGTTAGAAGAGGAACGTGTTACGCAAATGCTAATTCAAAAGCACCAGATGTTCTTCGTCTGACAATGCAAAGCTTGTTGGTGCAAGGCGGACACATCACTCTGTGATCATAAACGATGTCATGTTGAAGAGGAGTTATTACATTCCATGTGTCTCATTTCATCACAGTTTAATAGTGATTTGCAATAATGATTCTCTCTGAATATTAACATAGTGAACACTGGGCCTTTGCTTTACTTTTAGTGAGTGAGTGATGCATGTCTCACTGTAGAAGTCAGCTGGCTCATATTAGCAAAAGATGAATAGTTTTTTAAAATGTTTCAAAAGTAAAGTAAGAAAAGTATAGGATGCAATTTATTCATTACCTTTAGTCTGATAATCTGAAATAAAATACAGTGCAGCTAATTACCTTCAGAAGTCCCTCTAATTGTTGAGTTTCCATGTTTTCTCTTGGTTTCTCTCCTGCCACTCACGCAATAACGGCTGAAGATAGGCACCAGCTCTGCGGGTAATCCTGCATACATAAATGGGTGAATGTCTTGCAAGAAGGTGTATTTGTCATGAAGCAGAAAAAAAACTAAAATACATTTGCAGTAAAACCAGTCAATATGCTATGAGGTGTTTGGTGATAGATAAAACAGATTAGACAAAAAGACTGTGGCAAAATACATATCTAAGCATGCAACCTGATCAAAGTTAGTCTTGATGATTTCCAGCTACCAAACACGGCGGGTTTGGTTTGTTTGAGTATGTGCTGCTCTGGTCAGTGCAGCAGAGGTATGTGCAGTATTATGAACAGAGGTTAAAAGCCCTGCAGTGAATAGGATCACATGACATGCAGCAGATCCGGTCAGATCAGAACATTTTCTTTCTGCTTGCACGCTGTAGTAAAAAAGGGAGAAGAGAAATTGCTGAGTGCTGAGTCAGCAGTGCTTTTTAATCAATTTATTGAGTTTGCTGCTTGTCTAACATACTACTCATAATACTCTCTCTAAAAAAAATCTATGTTTCTTTCATTTTATCATCCAGATATCAGAGAACTTCTACTGTGATCTCAACTCAGAGCAGTTTAGAAACTTCTTGAGACCTCACACTCCACATGTGGATCACTCCACCCTGGCTAGATCTGCCATCTTCTCTGTCACTTACCCATCCCCTGATATATACCTGGTCATCAAGGTAAGAATAAAAACCCGATGTCCTTTAACAGTCATATGGAAAACAGCAGAGGCTCCTGGTTTTAAAGAAACCCTATAGTTGAAATCTAAAATATACTGCGCACCCTGTAATTCAATGCATTATGAACCTTTGCCAGCAAGATAGGGGGCTTAAATGTTGCAAGCTTCTCTGATTACTTTTGTACTTCCTGTCTGTGTTTCAGATTGAGAAGGTCCTCCAGCAAGGAGAGATTAGTGACTGTGCTGACCCCTATTTAACAATGCGGGAGAGTGACTCTACAAAGGTAAAGTAGCAGAGCAATCTGTTTGTTGTGTCATCAGACTCACTTCACAGAAATAAGCTGGCCTGTTTCTTTCTTCCCCTGGTAAAACCAATGATTCTTGTGGGTTTATTATTTAACTCTAAAATTAAAGTAAAGATTTGTGGCTTTCTTTCTTTTTTTTCAGAACAGAGACAAACTTGAGAAACTGAAGAGCCAGGCAGAGGCTTTCTGCCAGAGGCTGGGCCGCTATCACATGCCTTTTGCTTGGGCAACTGTTAACATCATGGAGGTCATTTCTCAAACTGCTGCCTCGGACCGCGATGTCACAGATTCTGACAGCGTAAAAGGAGGTGTGTACAAGTTTGTCCATAGAAGAACCTGTTCCAGACTAGAGTTATTTCCTGCATGTGGTTTTTCATCACATTTTGGAGATTTACCAGACGATCCAGATTATGTTTTATTCTAAATGAGTACAAAGTATTCTTGGGCACAACTTCGTAATGCTTCCTTCACAGTATATTCACATATTTCGCATAAGAGACACATTTTTCAAATGAGGATTTTAAATTAGCACAGATGTCCTGTCAAGTCCTTCCTATCGACTGTATCAGTATATTGCTGAAATAAAAAAGCAGGAGAATGGACTTGGGGGAAAAAATGTCAGACCAAACCGATTTCTGAAAGTCATGTCTTAAAACAAGATAAAAAAGAAACAGCGAAGACCAGCACAGGAACTGTTGAGATGTGGGAATTAGTGCAAAGCCAAGATGGAAAGGGAATGGCAGTGATCTGCAAACAAAAGCAATTGTCTATAAAACTGTGTAGTGGTTTAGACCCTTTACTAAATTAGTACATCTGGATATCCATAAGTGATATCATAATTTCTCAACAAATCATCTCCCGCATGTCAACTTTTCAGCTAATTGCACTCACTTGTTCTCTGGCAGTATTGAAAAGTGTTCCCACATATTGTAAAAAAAAAATAAAAAATTTTCTTTCAAAAATCTGTCATAATGCATTCATTATAGTTAATATTTATTCAATCTTTTTTTTTTTCTTTCCTGAAGGTAAATCCAGCAGCATGGACCGGAAAGCGCAGCTCCCCAGGAGGAACTCCGAGCGTTTCACTAGCATGGAGGAAGCTTGTTATAACGTTCACACTTTCAAACCTGCAACTATCACTATCACTACGATTTTCAAACAGGTTAGACGGCCAAACACAGAAATCAGGCTTTGTTTTCTTTTAAAGCTAAACTCGACATGATAAATGTCACAAAGACGAGGGCGTGTACCAGCTTGCCCCTGCGGCCTATTATGAAAAGAAAAACACACTGTAAATGCATCAAGCTCTTTTAATGTTTCTGTTTTGTAGTTGCACTTTTTGTATATTAATTATTTTTAGACTTTTTAATTTTTGCCATTTATGTAAATTTATAAAACTAGCATTGCGTGTGTTTATGTTTCAGGAAGGGGATCGTCTAAGTGATGAGGATTTGTTGAAATTCTTAGCTGATATTAAGAAATCCTCAACTCCACAAAGAAGGATCAAGACAATACCAGGTTTTTCCTCATTGCATTTAACTATTTGATCTGTTTACTGAATCTCATGCAGCAGCTTTAATTTTATTTTTTTTCACAGAGAGTAAAGAGGAATAATGCAGCTAACAGTTCTCCTTAACAGTTCTCCAATTTAATGCCAGTCACACTGACATCAAACTGATTAAAAAGGTTTCTTTTTTCTAATATAGAGGTATTGATCTGATATCATTCATGGCCAGAAAGTGCATTTCACTGAAGGAGTGTTTTTTCCCCTCTCCCTCTCTAATTATTGGGTGTCTGTTTCTTGGCTGAGGCAGTATTTAATGTGCCGTATAAGCAAACTTTAAATTATCATGTCTTCCAGGTTGCATTAAATTGGACATGTCTCCCATCCACGACACGCCGCAGGCCTGCCTGTCCACTGAACTCATCCCACTCATACCCGTGGCTGAGAAAAACATACGTCCCGTCAAGGAGGTGTTGGAGTTTCCCTCCAGTGAAGTTTACGTCCCTCACAACATTTACAGGTGTGTTTGGCGTCTGTTAGAATAGAAATCTTTTATCATAATTGTATACAACAAATCTTGTTGGAAGTACAACAAAATTCAAAGGCTACATCAAAGTGCTGTTTGGCTCTACTATCTTCTAAAAGTAAAAGAATAAAAAAGTGCTGATTTGTTAACGTGCTTTGCTGTGCTGAGGCAGTGAAGACTCTAATTGCATTTTAGAGAAGAGAGACTGCAGCCCATGATCTTTTGCTCTTTCTTGATTGCTGTCTCTTCCTGTCAAAGGCACAATAGGTTAGCATGATCTCTATGGAGGACCGACAGAAGGTTATCAGCAGCTTCTGGTCGATTTTTCTCCTTCTTGAGCAATCACAGGAAGTGCAAATATTGCATTGCCTTCTTAATAACAGCCATGGTGTTAGCAAACCATGAGAGGCTGGGAGAGATTTTCGTCAATTTACCACCAGATAGCGAAGATATATTTGCTCCAGGAGCGCCATCTAGTGATTTGTTTTGTAATTGCTTTCTTTCACTCGCATATTTCTGTGGATTTTTTTCTTATGTTATAACCAGGAGGTCTCATCCTCATTTTCTCTTGTTTCTCTGTAGGAACCTGCTCTTTGTTTACCCTCAGAGACTGAACTTTGTCAACAGGCTCACATCAGCAAGAAATATCACCATCAAAATCCAGTTTATGAGTGGAGAGGACCCCAGTTGTGTTCTGCCTGTGAGTGTTAACTGTTTAAAATCATTAAACACGTTGAAAGTTGACATACTGTGAAATTCATTCATGTTTTTATTCATTTTTATGTTCCTTTTTACTCTTAGGTTATTTTTGGGAAATCCGGCGGTCCCGAGTTGTTACAAGAAGTTTACACACCTGTTACATACCATAACAAGCAAGTACACATTATTGCATATAACCCTGATTCCTTAAATGTTGGGCTTTGTTGTGATATGTAAAAAATATACATGCAAGTATGAATGAATAAATAAATTAATTAATAAACTTGAAATTTGGGAGATTTGTTACTGTCGTTCATCAGCATGTATGTTTTGAAATATTTAGTCCATAAAGCATATTAATTTCTCAGTTTATTTTGTGACATCTTCTCCTTTTAGTAATCCCCTGCTTCTATTTTTCTTTGTTTTATAATATTAATTTTTCTATTACATTTCAAAGGACTTCAGTCTGTCCTCACTTCTCCCCTCACTTCGCCCTACTTTATTTTAATACTTCTTATGTGATGAATCTTTTTATCATGTTTTTGTGGATTTCACCTCTCTTACCCTCCATTCTCATCTTTTTTTCTTTTGTGCTTGCTCTTGTTTTATTGTCTTTCTCAGGTCTCCAGACTTCTATGAAGAGGTGAAGCTTTCCCTTCCAGCCCGTTTGACGGAGAGGCATCACTTGCTGTTCACTTTCTACCACATCAGCTGCCAACAGAAACAGAACCAGAGCGGCAACTGCGAGACCCTCATTGGATACTCTGTGAGATTTAGCTTTTCTCTGATAACACTCCTCGCTTCAGGCTTGAAGTCTTCAGTCTTTAACTATGCTGATGCAATGAATCTGGTGTTTGCGTTTGGTGCAGTGGTTGCCCATCCTGAACTGCGACCGGCTGCAGACCGGGCAGTTTTGTCTGCCCATCGTTCTGGAGCGACTTCCTGTCAACTACTCGCTACACACTCCAGAGGTACACACAGTTAAATATGTGATCTGCAATTGTAGTCATACTGCTTGAACTTTTTCACATTTTGTCATGTCGCAGCCACAATCATGGTGGAATTTATCATGATAAAGCTGGCAAAGATGCATCACTTCAGGCACTAGCACATTTACTTTCGAGTTTATTGATTTCCAACACATAACAGGATAAATGGGGTTAAATATAAATTTAAAGGTGTTTCTAATTAAGTTTTTCTGGTGGATATAATTCATATCTATTTAAAAATTGCACATTAAGAATATTTTTGGAGACTGAAATAAAAAGTTGTTCTGCTGTGTTGCTTGCAGAAACTTCCACCACAGGTCCCTCCGGTCAAGTGGATGGAGAGCCACAAAGGGCTTTTCAACCTTGAGGTCCAAGCTGTATCGTCTGTTCACCCTCAAGTAAATACAAATTTCAAAGTTTTGCTTGTTTCACAGACCAAATAGATCATCTTCAATTACAACCTGTTTTTGCTTTCCAATACGCCTTTCTGCATCCTTTTATTGTGACTTCTCTGAAACAATCATCCCTTTATCATGTGTTTGTGGATTCCACCTCTCTTACCAGGACAATCACTTGGAGCGTTTCTTCACCCTGTGTCATGCGCTGGAAGGTGGAACTACATTCCCTGTGCGGATCAAGGACGAGAAGATTCCCGAGAACAAACTGGAGCACGAGCTGAAGCTCAGCATCGTATCTCTGTCCTCCTCTAATTTAGAGCCTCTGGTGCTCTTCCTCCACCGGGTACTGGATAAACTTTTCACCCTCATCATGCAGCCCATGGTCATAGCTGGCCAAACTGGTGAGAAGCCACTTAAAATAAGATGTTTCTCATATTTTTGTCATAGTATAACAAAATTGTTTTATCTTTTTACTTGTATTTTCTGATTTTAAATTTCTAACCATATGTGTGCATATTTGTGCACATGTCCCCTTTTTTTTTAGCCAATCTGGCCCAGATAGCCTTTGAATCGGTGGTGTCTATTGTCAACAGCCTTCATAACAGCCAGGAACTATTCAGGGACCAGCTGGGAAGAAATATCCTCTTAGCAACCTACCTTTACTGGGTCTTTCGTCTTCCTGATCCCCCCCGAGACATGCAGAATGCTGGTAATGTCCTCATCATTTCAGTCACTGAAGTGTATTTACTGCCAAAATCTCCAGATTTGTGATTTCTATGTTTTTTTGGGACCTTGCCCTCAGGTCCAGCAGGTTCAGCTCCATTATCAGACAGCCGTTACATGACCATAGGTCCGGCTACGGCCGCCAGAGTCGGCAGCATGCTCCTCCAGTCCCGGGTCCGCAGCAGCAGCAACCCCGACATCCCTGCTCAGCAAGCTTCTGATGAAGATACAGAGATCAATGACATTCTCTCTGCAAAGGTAATGATTAATTTGACCAAACCAGATGGAATTTGAAGTGTTAAGAGATCTATCTCGGTTTTCACTGAATTTATATCTTTTACCTGATTGTTAGACAGATATAAAGAATCACAGAGTATGGCATGTACAGTTTAGATGAGATGTTTACATACATGTCATAAAAAAAACCTTGAACTTTTTTCCTCACTGTTTAATAGTCATACAAAACTTTTCCTGTTTTTTTCAGATGGGATTAACAAAAGTATTTAATTCACTAATTATTTCGTTTGTGGAAAAGTGATGTCTTGCATGTAGGTGGATAATGACACTGTCCTGCATTAGCTTTAGCCAGCTATGATGTCACACAAAGAAGAAGGATGTTTACAACCTTAAAATACTTATGGTTCTGTTTAACTCAAATGTTAATTATCCCTTCAGAAGCATATCAAGCCTGCACATTATTATCTGGCCATTTTAACTTACATAGCAACAGTAATTTATCTAAACTTCTGACTCTGAAGAAAAATAATAAATAACACTCAAAGTGTGTCATAAATATTCTTGGTAAT
Organism: Brachyrhaphis roseni; assembly: GCA_903066815.1. Lineage (NCBI taxonomy): Eukaryota > Metazoa > Chordata > Actinopteri > Cyprinodontiformes > Poeciliidae > Brachyrhaphis > Brachyrhaphis roseni. The sequence continues at coordinate 28,603 of CAEFZY010072660.1, read as the reverse complement.
CTCTGACCTGAAACAGCATTAGTTCAGACTGATTTAAAGTGAAACAGCTGGAGGAAAAAAAAAATCTTATGCATGTTTGACAAAGTGTATGTAAATATCTGGTTCTGTCTGTAAACACCCCAACTTTTCCGTTTATACAGAATTTACTCTTCAGCCCCTCTGTGTGTGTTAGGTATTGTAATAGACCACCAGTTAGCCAGTCTAATGAAAACATCCATCATAGTTTGATGGAACATTTTGTCTGCAGGGCCTCAACTACCCAGGCAGCCGCGCATCCACCTATGTGGAAACCAGCAACTATCAGAATTCTGCAGGAAACACAAGGCCCTCCAACAGAAAGGTACCGACTGAAAAGAACAGAAAGGCTGCAAAGCAAAAAATCTAGTGTGATATACATGTTCATTTCTTATACGGTTGGTTTGTTATTTGGAGAATTAGCAAAGGAGAGAATTGTTTTTGGGGAAAATAGAATAAGGATAGGATGCCATACAGAGAGTTCAAACAGCAGCTACTGGTCATTTGAGGACTCATTTCTTCTTCTTGCTATACCCGACTATTGTCAACAACTATGTGGTAATTGAAATATGACTGCATTCTTTATATTGGACAAGAGGACTTAACTCTTTTAGGAAATGACAGATTTAAGTTATAATCTGTACACATACAGAGGAAAGGTATGGAAAAACAAAGCGAACACCTACAGTCTGGAAAATTCACCATCCATTATCCTCTATTAGCCACAAGGTGGGAGTGTAACATTGAGGACATTGTGGTTGATCAGAGTTCAGTCAACACTGTAGATGCACTATTTTTCACTACGTTTTATTTTCTCTGTTACAGCAATTTCACGAGGAGCTGGCTCTGCAGATGGTTGTCAGCACTGGCGTCTGCAGAGAAAACGCTTACAAATATGCCTGGTTCTTCTTTGAGCTATTGGTCAGTGTCACATTTTTTACATTTTTTACGACTCCATGTTTGAATTTAACTTACAAGGCAAAATGTTAAATAAACACATGACTTTAAATATTGGTAATAAATGGGGTTAAAAAAATCAGAAGGATTCAAATTAAACATTAACATTACTGTTGATTCAGACAGTTGCCATTTGGACGTTTTTAGGATTGCACAGTCTGGGAGGGGGGACATGGAGCAAAGGAAAAAGGAAAAGAAATATCTTTTGTGTAGAATAGAGTTTTGTATTGCTCATCCACATGCCCAATAAATTCTAATGGCAAAGAGAAGAAAATACTCCTGTACTCCTGTAGGTGGCTAGTTACATTGAAATTGGTGTATAACTTGCAGCTTAAAATTCAGAACCAAACTATTGTTTCTTTTAAGGAGTCTACAATGTTCTCTAATTCAAAATGTTTAACGTTCAGACATAAACTTAAGCATTTTATTTGTAAGAAATTATTTCATTAAAGCAAGATTTAAGATTTGTCAACCCTTTCTTGTAAAAAAAAATAAAACACAAAAGAAAATTTTTCAAACTTGAGCTGAATTTTCTATTGTGACTACACATGCTATAAAAGTATAGGTGAAACCACAAATATACACTGTAGTTTATTACAAGAATTGTTAAAATCTGTATATTATTTAATATCCTATTTATATTATGCTATGTTTAATTGTACATAATATAATGTAAATACGGCAACATTTTTGCCTTCAGTGTTTATTTTACATCAAAATTAAGATGTTTCTACTCCCCTAAAAATGGGAAACTAAAATAAGACAATTCTAATATTTAATGATATGCATCTTAAAATCTCCATGGTGTCAACCAATTTCCGTATACTGACTGTGTGGTTGCTGCATGTGTTTGGCTTTTTTTTCCCCCCTCCATGTTTTCCTGATGTGTGATTCCTGTTTGTTTCCTGTGTGGCTTGTGTAAACAGGTGAAAAGCATGGCTCAGCAAGTGTCTCAGCTAGACAGGTACACTGTCCCCCGAAGGAGCCGCTTCTCTGACAGATTCAAAGATGACGTCATCACCATCGTCTCTGTGGTCACAGCAGAGATTTGCACAATCCTTGTCAAACAACAAAAGGTGACAAAATATAAAGACATTTATCAGCTGAGCCAACTGAAGCAGATTCCATCAACTGTTTAATAAAGGATCCCCTCCACACCTTCTGATCTCTTGAGTTGGGCTGTTTGAGTGTTCATCTTCTCTGTGTCCTCTAAACAACAGGGAGCTGGAAGTGCTAATTAAATTTGTCTCTGTGGTAACAAAAGCTTGGCTTGCTCAGCTAGATGCTTGTCGAGATCCGGTCAGTGCAGCTTACTGATTGCTGTTTGTTGACTGTTGTTTCAGGAGGTAGAGCAAGCAGAGAAAATCAACATCAGCCTGGCCTTCTTCCTCTACGACCTGCTGTCCCTCATGGACCGAGGGTTTGTTTTTGAGCTTGTGAAAAACTACTGCAACCAGGTGAAGTCGCACTCAGACGCAAGCAGAAGCATCATTTTAGATTTAATATATACAATTTTGTATAAAGTTACATGCCTTGAAGGTAATATTGACCATTTCTCTTATTTTTTTCACTTGTAGATGTCCGCTAAGAGTGTTTCAATGCCAACTTTGATCAGCATGCGCCTGGAGTTCCTGCGAATCCTCTGCAGCCATGAGCACTACCTCAACCTGAGCCTCTTCTTCAGCAGCCCGGCTTCTGCGCCCGCCTCTCCCTGCCCGTCCATTTCTTCGCAGGTGTGCCCACTCGAGTGGAAGATTTCGAATTTGTATCTAAGGCCATCGAATTTAATGCAGTTTTAAAGCAAAGCACATATTCTGCATAACACATCATGGCTGCAAATGCAAAGTAACAAAGCTGCAGACTTTATTCTGGAAATATCATAAAGAGGAATGTAGAGGCAATATCTGATCATTCAGTCAACATGTTTTCAAAAATTGCAGTTACTCCTGGCTTCTGACCGTTTCCATCTCATTTCAATGTTTTTTTTTTTTTCATTCAGAGTTCTGGTTCCTACCAGGAACAGCAGAGGATCTTGGCATTGTTTGATCTGTCTCAGGAATTCAAGCAACAGCATTACCTTACCGGTCTGCTCTTAACGGAACTTAGCGCGGCACTTGACATGGAGTCAGAAGGGTAGGGAGGAACTCTGTCAAATTGTTTCCAATTGTTTTTAGCTACTTTCAGATTTTTTTATTCAAAAGCTGCATTCTGAATCTTCATCAAATGAGGAAATGTTTCACTTTTTGTCACAGTAAAACCAAAAAACCCTGGATTTTAAATGATTGTTCAGTACTGAGTTGTGCATACTGATGACCAAATGAAATGTAAACCTTTTTGCCTATAACTCGGTGTGGCAGAAAAACTAACATGGGAAACTTCTTAAAGACCCCATTCCCAGGACGAAACATGGTGGTGGCATCATTATGTTGTGGGGAATTCTTGGAGAAAAGTTACTAGATGTTGCAAAACGCTTCCAGCGGGACAGTGATCCTAAATACAAACAGAGCTACAGTTGAATGGTTTAGTTAACTCATATTGTATTGAGTGGGCCAGTCAAAGTCAAGACTTCAATTTAGTAGAGAATTTGTAGATAAACTTGAGACTGAGTGTTTACTCTTCTTCTGGCTGAGCTTGAGCTGTTTTTGCAAAAATAATTTTGAAAATAATTCCCCTGACTAGATGTGTAAATCTTGTTCAGATGCACCCCAAATTACTTTTAGCCATAATTGTTGCAAAATATAATTTTACCAGAATGTTGATAACAAAACCATGCCACACTTTTCAGATTTTTGTCTGCAAAAAGTTGTAAACCATCACTATCTTTCGAAATGATTACACTAGTTTGTGAAGGTCTATCAAAAAATATGCTTTTTATGTTTGTGAGGAATGTGAGGAAATGTAAAAAACGCTGATTGACCTTTTTGTCTCTGCTTGCAGGGGAAAGGTTCAAAGAAAGGCGATCAATGCAATTTACAGCTTGCTGTGTTCCCATGATCTGGATGATCGTTGTGTTAAAACTGATGTCAGAGCCAAGGTTTCTGCTCTCTACCTCCCCCTGGTTGGGATTATTATAGAGTCGACCAACTACCTGGATTTCACAGGTGTGTGGTAAAGTTTCATATCATGGATTGATGACAGTTTTTTTTTTTCAGTATTTGGGGTAAAAGACAATAAAATACTCCCAAGTGTTGGTGATGAAGATACTGTGGAACCTCCCATTAATGAGGTTTAGCAAGGTGGAAGGTTCATGCCTTTAATCATCAATTAGCCACAATGAAATAACTTTATTTTTCTAAATACCTGCGCTCATCCATCTTTCTTCACCCTGACATAAATGTGTTAATGCCGGACTTTATTGTCTGTCTTATGTCTACTTTAGACATGGCAGTGCTGAACTTACAGCTGTAACTCCTCTCTGCTTCACTTAAACATGCCCGGCTCCTGTTTGTCTCATTCAGTTTGTGACACACGCGCCGGCAAGAACAAGACTGGCGAATCTGAGGATGACCTTGAAAACGTGCCTGCTATCAATCAGTCTGTTGCCATGGCGATTGCTGGGAATCCCTTCAACACGTTGGGGCGTAACGTTCTCATCTCCATGGCATCCCTGGTAAAGTTTATGCTCCTAATTGGAATGACGATTGTAGCGTTTTAAATGGGTTCAAAAACTTATGTATGGTTTTGTTTTGTGAGTGTCTTGCTTCCCAACAGGTGAGCTGGGCAGATGCTGATTGATTAGCTGTCAGAGCCACACATGCGCTTCATCCATCCTGCAAAAAAAGAGAAAAAAAAATCACTCATTCACATAAACACGCACATCTGTGGAAGATGGTTTATGGCCAGGCATTGCCGACATAAGTGAACAGGGCCGTCCTCCTTGACAAACACATCCATCAAGCTGTGGCTGCAACAACAACAGCACAGGCACCAAAACTGAGCACCGCCATTCTCTTCCACTCCAGAACATGAATCAGTTCCCTCCGTTTGTTGTTACGATAAATGCTGTTGTGGAAAGAGCGGTTTTCATGTGAACGAGCCCATGGCCTGGTAGCTGTCAGAAACTGGAGGAGCAGCAGCCAGAGTGCTGGTTCCTCAAATTCAGGCAGCTTGCCTTCAAACAGAATATTCATGAATCATTTAGTCACTGCAGGAGAATTGGTAATGTACATATTCAAATAAACAGTGACACGTTTTTGCTTACTTGCGACGGTGCTCTGTGTCAGTTCTGGAGAGCATTGGCTCGGTTCAGCTCTGGACAAAAAGAGACTTGGGTAACCGGGTTGAAGGTGGGACACATAGGGCAGTGGGAGCTTAATGGCTACATTTATCAAAACTGCCACACAATGAAGCAGCAGTAGTCATCCACAGCAGTGATTCATCATCACACGAATGAAGCTAAATTAATCTGCAGGAGATTAAAGGCCTGTTGAGATGGGGAGGAACCATACTTCTCTGAAGCCAGAGTGAAAGAGCTGACCAATCACTTCACAATGGGATTTAGAGAAGCTTGTGAATGATGTACTATTAGATACACTTATTGATGTACCTCAGCTTGACCCTTTAGAAAGAGGAGTGTGGCATGATTTTGAGTTGGGTTATCTATAAAAGGGATGCCAAAAGATGCATGCATAGACTTGTATCTCATGAAGCATCCAAATGGGGATCAGAACCAGAATAAATGGGAGTGGTACTTAGAAATGTTTCAGATGATAATACATACTGTAAGCATTCTCTTGAATTCAATTCATTAAGCATTTTAAGAAATGTTGTCTTTAAGTTTTGTAAATACTTAAATGCTACAGAAATTAGCATGGTATAACATTTTTACATGTGTATAAAGTGGTTTGCTTGGAAATCTGAAATGAAAGAGACAATAAAAATATGTAGTTACAAAATGGTCTTATGAATTAACAAAGTTGTGATTTGACCCGGAGGCTAACCAGACGCTTTATCCACCTTGTTTGTTTTGAAAGTGCAGCTCAGACAGAACCAACCAATGACCCAAGCTGAACTCAGTTTATGCACACACGTGCTGCTGCAGACGCCAGCCTGGGGACTCTTCAGACATATAAATACGTTATAAATCAAACTTATGTTTTCCCTTATTTTGTAAAGAATGTAATTTGTATCTGTCTGTCTTCATGTGTTCCCAGCAAGGTAAATCTGTTGCCACCCTGGCTGCAGACACCAGTCGCCACCTGCTAGTTTGTTTCCTCTGGGTGATGAAGAATGCTGATAGAAACCTTATCCAGCGCTGGACTGTGGATATGCCTCCTTCACAACTCAATAAACTGCTGGAGCTCCTCACTATATGTGTATCTTGCTTTGAGTACAGGGTCAGTTATGGGCCTTTTTGTTTCTTAATAGCGCAGATGGAACAGTTTTCTTTAACTTTTATTTTAAAAACACCCCAACAAAAAAGAACTCATTCTAGTTGTATTTTTTGAATACCTTGTCTGCATTTACCATATGTTTATTACAAAATATTCAAATTGTATGAGTTGTGCTTTCAAACTGGTGATTTTGTTTTTAATGTGCATCTGCAGGGTAAGCAGAGCAGTGACAAAGTGAGCACACAGGCCTTACAGAAATCTCAGCAGGCCAAGCTGCAGCTAGAAGAAGCCCTGCTGAGAGGAATGGGAGCCCGTGGAGAAATGATGAAACGGGTTGGAGGTAACACATTTGTTGTTGTGTTTTTTTTTATTTTAAGGAATAAATTTCTTTGATGTCTTGTTATATAAAAAAAAGCAGAACAGAGCCTAAACAATTTTAACATAAACTCTCTTCAGCATTAAGGTTTAAACATTTTTTACATACATTTTTTTTTTCCAATTAATGAATTGTCAATTAGTTGTTTTTTTTTAACTTAAGATAGGCCAGTGTAGGTTTGCAATAAATATGCATCTTACATACAAGGACGGCTTCATATACTGAATACAAAGCATAGGTAAGAATGTTTGACAGTTTTCTTACTTTCTTTTCTTGTTTATTCATAACCTCCTTTTGAATTCCTGACAGGAACGGACAGAACTATGGGTCAGAGAGAGAACCTGCGCTGGAGGAAAGACCTCACTCAGTGGAGACAAACAAACGATCGACAGGATAAGTACGATTACCATATGTGACTTCTGGTTTTACTCTAATTACCAACCCCATTTCCTACAGTCAATATGTTTATTTTTTTTTTGTTTTGTGTAACCTTTGTATCATCGCTTTTCAGAACAAAAGCAGAGCTGGACCAGGAGGCTCTCATCAGTGGGAATTTGGCCACAGAGGCTAATCTTATAGTCCTGGACCTTTTGGAGACCATAATACAGGTTGGAAAATGATCTTTTCATAATCACATTAGGACTGTCACTCAGCTTACTGAATTAATATAATTTACGGCAAATTACTTCAAATATAGATTCAAAGAATTGAAGAGAAACACATTTATAAAAAGAAACATTGAACTGGCATGAAAACAAGGAAACAAGTTATACAACTGCTGATCTAAAGGTTTTTAAAATAAAAGGCGGCCTTTTCAACCAAATAAATTATGGTTCAAATTTTCTATAATTATATGTAATTATTACACTTTTAAGTCTTTTGCCAGTTTTTTAGCTGGAATGGAAATGTTTTTTGGTGTGGGTGTCATCTCTTCCCTAATTTATTTCACAGCGTCTTCAAAAACCTCAAAATCAACATTTGGATAAAATCTTCCTACTTGCTAATGTGGAATAATTTTGGCGAAAAGGTTCACAGCAATTTGCTTGGATTCAGTCCCATTTTGTCCCTTTTCCCTTATTCTTAATATTGACTGGACATGTTTGTTCTATAAGGAAACCTCTATTAGCTGAAGCTTTTTAGCCCTTAGAAATGTGGCAGGAGCGAGGCTTTCAAATACTGTCACAAGCATATAAAAGTAATTAGAAAAGTATTTTTCTGTTTTTATTTAGGAATTAATTTCTTGTGCCCTGCAAGTACTTTCAACTTTACAAATTCGACACCACCGGTCTACGCTCACCTGGAATTTTACCACAAAGTACAACATTTTAAAGTATAGGCCTACGTTTTTGTTGGACTGGCAGAGATCAAAATTGTATGTTGAGTCTGATCATGGTGAGCTTTTTGAAGATGATACCAAAGTACAAGGAAAACCTCAAGGTAAATCAGGGTAAACCATCAATTATTCCAAATAATAATAGATAACAGTGTAATTGACTCACCAGATGTTTTAATCTCAGTTTGACATAGTCGGTTTGTTGTGTTGTGTCCTCTCAGTGTTTATTTACTGGGTTCCACCCGCAGGTGTTTCTATCTGCATTTTATGACTAATTTCTCCATCTGCTCTGTGTGCAGGCGGTGCCGTTAAATGAGTGTAAAGATAGCGTTGTTGGCGGTGTGTTGAAGGTGCTACTCCACTCTCTCACCTGCAACCAGAGCACCACTTTCCTCCGTCACACCTTCAGCACACTGAGAGCACTTGTCGTCAAGGTAGTTGCATTATCATAATCGTGTGTGTGTGTGTGTGTGTTTTTCTGAAAAGGATGCTGTGTGTGTGGGTTGGTGTCATTGCACAAACATTATCTGAGTCTAAATTAGATGTTCTTATTTGTTTGTGTGGGTGTCAAACCGCCGATGTAAGCTAGAATTATAGATGTATGTAAGCACGCCGCCTTGTAGAGCACACCTGATGGTTTGCTTGCGTGCAGTTCGGAGACCTGTTGTTCGAGGAGGAGGCGGAGCAGTGTGCAGATCTGTGCCAGAAGGTGCTTCAGTACTGCAGCAGCCCTGTTGATGAGAACAGGAGCCAGGCATGTGCCACGCTCTATCTCATCATGAGATACAGCTACAGTAATGCCAGCGTAAGTTAATACACACACACAACAGAGCACCCCATAAGCTTTGTAAAAATCCTGCTTTAAAGGTCTCCCTGTGCAAAGATTAATTCATAGTTAGTCTTTTAAGTTAATTTACAATGCCTTACAAATGTTTTCATACCTCTTGAGCTTTCTTTTTTATGTCTGATACCTCAGCATTTTTTACTCATATTTAATTTGATAGGCTAACATAATCTAGTTTGTAATTGTGAAATGGAAGAGAAATTGTCCTTTTTAAAAAAATACATTCATTTTAGCAAATCAAAATCTAAAAAGTGTAGGATGCTTTGGAATTAACCCCTATAAACATCCCTACCGCATGTCTGTGCCACCACCATGTTTTACTACAGTGATGGTGTGTTCATACATAGTGCTGTATGGTGTTATTTTTCCACTACTCAAATAATTTACTTATGACACAAGGTTCTGTTCAGGCCTGCATTGACCAGAGCAACTTCTTCCACATGCTTGTTGCATTCTCTGTATAGTTTGCAGAAAGGTGCTATTTCTTATTTCTTTTACTCAACAATTTTTCCATCTACAGTCTGCCCTACCTGAGCTGTGGACCTCTGCAGCTCCTCCAGAGTTACCATGAACTTTGTGACTGCTTCTTTCATCTATTCTTTCTTTGTTAGATCGGTTTGATTAGGTGTCTGCAACCTTTGCAATTCCAAAAACATTTATAAATATCCTCCAATCTAAATTAGCTTATGAATTTTTTAAAACTATTTATTTACCTGTATTTTCTTTTTGTCAGACTAAAGAAAAAACTTTAAGCTTTAACAAAATGGTAATGAATACAACTTCCACCATTGAATTTTTGTGGAAATTACATCAACAAAACACATAAGTCGTGACCAAAGGACAAATATTTTATGCACTTAGTCATTCTGATTGCAAAAGTCACATAAAAAAACTGCTTGGGTTAGAATTTGTAGCACCTCATTCCTCAGCTCTTAAAAATGTTTGGCCAGAGGTGCCATGTGGCTTAGAGATAGAGCAGACACAGTATATGGAGGCTATAGTTCTCGATGCAGCTGTCCCTGAATTTATTTACTGCATATATCCCCCTTCTCCCTCTGCTCGTCTTCCTGTCAAGTTATTCATGAATAAAACCCACTAGTGCCACAAATTCTTAAAAAAAACAAATTAGACCGACATTAATTAAAGCAAGTGTTACGGGCCCAAAGAGTCACCTGTGGCTGTGCAGCAGCAGGCTGCAGACCCGTGTTCTAAAGTGTAGGAACATAAATTACAGAACCATAAATAAATTAAATTCTATGACACTAGATTCTATTAACTTGTCCCTCCGATAACTTCTCAAATGTTTTAAGGCCACCAAAACACTTTGTAGGTGCTTTTCTTTCTACTTCACAATTATGCTCTAAGTTGTGTTGGTCTAAAACCTCAAATCCCAATAATACACATAGAAGTTTGAGGTTGTAATGTCACAAGTACTTTTTGCAAGGCATTGTAAATTTTGTGCCAGTGAGAATTCAGAATGGCTCCCTGCTTCAAACCCATTGAAGCAAGGAGTCACTCAGATCTGTATCCTATCTGCGCTTCCTCTCTGCTCAGCTTTAATGTCTTTTCCATGTCTATTTTGAGCGTGCAACAGAAAGTTCCTGGTGAAGGATGTGTCTCTTAAGTAGAGAGCAGAGAGATATGTTACTGTCTGTCTCCCCATGTTCTTATCCCTCTTTAACTAATGACACCCCATCTATGTGTGTGTGTGTTTCGGTATATATGCGTGTGTACACGTTTGTGCCACATGGAGAAGGAAGAGAAGGAATTTCAAAGGGCCCGGAGAGAAGAAAATCTTGATGAAGATAGAGGAGTGTTTGTAACAGAAGTGAAGCAGCAATAGTGGGAAATGAAAAAGACAGATCTAAAAGGAGTAGTGAGCATAAGACAGAGTATCTTCTTTCATTTTCTTCACCGGTTCGATAACTGCTGCGGCAGTCAATATTTCCTGTGTTTACAATCTGTTCACTTTAATCAAAGTCAGGCGCCTGTCTATAGAACACGCTTACACGCACATACGTACAGTATCTCCACTTTCTAGGAAGTCTTGCCTTTCTTCGTGTCCCTGTTTATGTTTGTTTATACAGTGTATACAGAAGGAGCTGTGATCTGAATTAGTGTAGCAGCCAAATGAGTCATCCATACAATGTTTACCATCTACCTCTTTCTTTGTTTATGGTCTGATCCTGTTTTCCACCCACATTTTGCTCTCCATCTGTCACAGGCACCTATTTTTTCATCTCTTATTTACCCCTCTTTGTTTAATTTTGGATTATAACAATAAGATGAGAAAATACCAGGAACACACATCCAGTTCCAGTTCTGGAAAAGTGAGAATAATACCCAGAAGTAGAGGGAAAAGGGCCAGATAAAGCTAAAAAGAAAAAGAAAGACAAATAGGTTTTATGTGTTGACTTAAACTGTCATTAAGTCCGTATTGTAGGGCAAACACACACCTGCACACCCCCCACACACACACTGAGTTAGAGGGCAGTGATGAGTGGTGAGCCCCTGGCTCCATGCTCAGTTGAACAGAATGGGGCCGTAGAGATGATCCATGGGTGATTATGTCTCTGCTAATGGGAGATCATTTCCCGCTTAGCCAGTCATGCTGGAGATGGATGGGACATCTCGCAAGCACGGGCACCGTCTCTTTCGCACATTTGCTCAGAAGATGAAAGGGTGTTTGTCAGGCTCTTGTTCTTGGACAGGTAGTGTGAAAGAGGAGGAGACAAGAAAGAGAAGGGGAAAAAGACAGGTATTTGTTCCTGTCCCAACTGTTTTAAATAGGTTTAGTTCATAACTGGCTGTTGTTTCAGTCATTTATTTACAATTAAGTTAATTGTAAGCAGATATAGATTTGAAATTATTTCCATTCAACCAAGAAATTTATTTCTTGTAGAAGATTAAACAGAAAAAAAATAGAACAGTCTAACTGGATTTTTGAACAAAATTATGCATTTTACTAAATAAATTGCATGATATTTTACCCTCTTCCATAATCAGAGGAAGAATTCTATATTGTCATCACACCAATGAAACCCTCGTTAATTCTTTGCCAGTTTTCTACATGCTGTCACTGGTATTTTAACAATTCATCTTTGGCGATGAGCTCCAGTTTCATGAGGTTGAAAGGCCCCTTTGCCATTATTTCAGAGTTTTGCTCCCATTGATTAGGATGTTTTGAAATGACAGCTTAGAGGTGATTAAGGTTTATGTTTTTCTTGTTTCCTCTTTAGTTTGGATCTATTTCTTTATTTCTAATAAATCGGCTGCTTTCAGATTTGGTTGGATCTTCGCTTTTATTCATTCGTTTATTATTGCTTATTATTTACATAGTACAGACTTTTGTTCTTCACATGAAAGTGAAGGAAAAAGCACCCAATTCTATCAACATTCATTGTGAATCCATGGATAATTCACATTACATGGCTAAATGTTGTGTGTTTTGCGTTCTTCTCAGAACTTTTCAAGGGTGAAGATGCAGGTCACCATGTCACTGGCCTCACTGGTGGGCAAATCATCAGACTTCCAGGAGGAATACCTAAGGCGCTCCCTCCGCACCATCCTGGCTTATGCAGAGGAGGATGCCGAGATGCAGAACACCCAGCTTCCCTCACAGGTGAAGGCTTAACCACAGTGTCAGAACCATGAGCAATCCTGATTAAATGTTCTAAAAAGCATGATCTTTCTTATGTCTGGATGTTCAGGTGGATGAGCTATTAAGAAACCTCAACAGCATCTTGTCAGACACCGTGAAGATGAGGGAGTTTCAGGAGGATCCTGAAATGCTTATGGATCTTATGTATAGGTAAGAATGAGAAAGAACCTGATGCAGAAAGAGGTACCTCCTTCTTTCAGTCTGCCTCTCTATATCATCTGTTTTTATTTTGCTTATCATTCACTTGCTTCTTCCAAACCCCTCAGTGCTGGTTCTTATTTCTCTGTGGTCTGCGCTGTTTAGCCCCTATTTGCTGTCTTCACTATGGTAACCATATGGTAGCAGTTTAGTCCTCTGATCTGGTTTTGTGTATATGCAAAACTAAACAGCGCGCATACAAATGCGAGAGTGCTTGTAAGTGTTTGAGAAGGAGCAAGTGGGGGATGCATCGAAACAAAGAGAGCATACATGTGCTACTGATGATTCTGGCACTCTACCTCGTTGTGAGTCAGTGATGTATCACATCTTATTCGTCATGCAACTTTCTGTTCAGGCTTTGCTAGTCACCTGGTGAGTGGTTGTGTTGACAGTCCAGCAGGAGGACCTTCACATACAATTTTTTTTTACATGTGCCTAAACGTGCACTTAAAGTAGATGATTGACAAACATTTGAGATGCAGAATACATTTTTACTTGTAGTGCAGTAATTCACATGTTTTTTTTTAAAATAAATAATAAATGATAAACACAACAACAATAATAAATCAGATTCAGAAAATAATTTTTTATTTTTCTTGACACCAATTGACTATGGTAGCTGAATTTTATGTAACAGCTCCCACACTGGTCCACATTTTGCTCAAATATTATCAGTAGACTTAACATTTACTCATATTTTCTACATTTCATTTTGAAGACGTTTGATGTATTTCTGTTTTTTCTTTACTTTATGTGTAGTGGACTTGTGTCATGCTCTTTATGTTTTCATAGGAGGATTTGAACTGTGAGATATTTAAGACGTTTATTATTTTCAACTTAACAGCTGTGAACATCATTTTGGTCTATCTCCTAAAATCACAATAAAAACCTTGAAGTTTGGGATTTTAATGTGATGAAATGGGGGGGGGAGCTTAAGAGGTTCAAATATTTTGCATTGTACTGTAAATGTGCTTAGTACTGCATATAGGACATGTTCCCACTCAGTGATCTTGTTTGTGCTGCAAAATATTTTTTTTTTTTCAGTTGAGTTGCTCTCAAGGCAGATTTTAATCTTAATTAGACTTGTAAGCGAATAAATAAAGGGTAAAGAAAAAGGAGGGAAAACTTATGCTCTTTCTCTTTACCCTCCAGGATAGCAAAGGGCTACCAGACGTCTCCTGACCTCCGTTTGACCTGGCTGCAGAACATGGCAGAGAAGCACAACAACAGGAAGTGTTATACAGAGTCAGCCATGTGCCTGGTCCATGCTGCTGCTCTGGTGGCTGAGTACCTCAGCATGTTGGAGGATCACAAATATCTTCCTGTTGGAAGTGTCACCTTTCAGGTATGCAGAGAAATGGCAAGAAACACATTGAATGATACTGGAAGAAGTCATTTTAACAAATAACATTAACCGAACAAAGAGACCTCCTGATCAAGACTTTGTTATTGACACCTGCCCAAGTCATTTTGGTTAGACATTTGTCAAGTTGGTCTAATTAATGCCTTGAAGTCCTTGAGGAGGAAAAAGGGAGGTTGTACGCTTCTACCGTCAAGACAAGGTCCACTGAAATGTTTGTCTTAAAAAATGAGGGAGGACAAAAAAACCTAAGTATGCTCATTTTGCCAGCTGACCTAAAGTGAAAACAAATGGAAAATAAATTGCTACAACGGTTCCAAAAATGATGGCATCATTAATGAGGCGTTTCTCATACAAAACCTCTGTAGCACTCTAATAGCACAGGACACTGAATTCTGTATCAGTCAGCAGTTCATTGATTGGATGATAATCCAGATGGTTCCCTCTCACCACAGCATGACACATCCTTTTAAGCCACTTGATTGATTATTTGATTAAGTGGGCTAACTAATTGATTCGGCGACTGATTTTTCTTCACAGAACATTTCCCCCAATGTGCTTGAGGAGTCAGCTGTGTCTGATGACATCCTGTCCCCGGACGAGGATGGCGTGTGCTCGGGACGGTACTTCACAGAGAGCGGCTTGGTGGGATTGCTCGAACAGGCTGCTGAGCTTTTCAGCAATGTAAGACAATAAAGCTACAGCAATGCGAAATATGTACACCATCTGATATTCTCGTAAAAATTACTATAATACTAAAATTCTTCAATAGTTTACCAAGTCTCCATAACAACCATCGTAAACTAATAAAAATAAATAAATAATAATAAAAAAATACATTACTATGTGACGAAACAGCCGTTTCACAAAACAACAGTTTCGTCAAACAGTTGTGTGTGAGGGAAACATGGAGTTTGTTGAAGTCTGTTGTGACTTGAACATTGATAAGAACAAGTCTTTTTTAATATAGCTCCCCAATAAACATGCAACTAAAGAACCCCCATTGTGGGGTCAAGAAGAAAGCATTTAGATCACAGAAGGAAAGGATGATATGAAAGGGTCTTAAGATTGAGCTTTTCAGCACCAGACACTCAGGGGATCAGATGCAGTCTTGTTTCTATTCAAAAGGGATATTTTAAATAAAACTCTAGTATGCCATAACAGTATACTGGGAAAGGGTCTTCATTGGGTCCTTCTAGAAGATAATTATCCAAAACTTGTAGTCAAATCAACACAGAAATGCTCTGCTTATCCTGCAGATGCACGAGTTCAGTCCCTAGACCCATATCCTATGGAAAACCTAGAGAGATTACGCTAAATAGAATTTCTCATTGAAAGAGGAATCATTGAAAGAATGACTCCTCAATAATTCCTCTTTCTGTATGATCCAGTCTTGTTAAATGTTCTAAATAAAAGCCTGAGTGACATCCTGTTGTACAGGATGGGTGCCAACAACTGAGTCACATGTGACCTATAAGTTCTTTATAGATATATGGTTCATCTTCATGCTGTAACGTGTGTTTTTTATTAGGGTGGTCTCTATGAGGCAGTGAATGAAGTGTACAAGATCATCATACCAATCTTGGAGGCTCGAAGAGATTTTCGAAAACTGGCTTCCACACATGACAAGCTTCACAGAGCTTTTGATAACATCATCCAGAAGGTAAAGACTATAATGAAACTTCAAATTTATTCATCTAGATGATGTTAAACATACAATAGAAAATCTTTTTGTGAGGCTGGGAGCCATTTTATAAAAAGCTTCTCATAATTATGGCTCTCAAAAGGAATCCTCATGTAAAAATAGAATTTGACATAATAAAGAAAACATGGCACACGTGCCATAGTGATTAAGCCGATTTAAACTCTTCTTGTTTTCCCCATCAGGGCCACAAGAGGATGTTTGGCACCTATTTCCGTGTGGGTTTTTATGGAGCCAAGTTTGGAGACCTGGATGAACGGGAATTTATTTACAAGGAGCCTGGAATCACTCATCTGCCCGAGATATCACACAGGCTAGAGGTACAAGGGACTGAACTGTATGTGTGTTTTGACTGAAATGAAATGGGAAGATGGTGCCCAGCTGGACTGGTAGAATCCCATAACAGCAGAGCGACTTTGAGTGAACAGCATGAGAGAGTGCAATAACTAGCAATTATCCATCTGTTTTTCGTGAGCCTTTTAGGAGCATGGAAAAATCATTTACATGCTTGTGAGGGGAATTAAGTCCATATAATGTCAGCATCAAGCATTCATCTCACCAGGGAATCGGCTATGCTATGCTTTATAATATCTTTCAAACATCAACATGGATTATCCCAAAATATTCAGTATTTTATAAAGATAATATTAATTTAACAAAAACTTTCCCTATTCTCAGAACTTCTATAGCCAGTGTTTTGGAGATGACACGCTGGTAATGATTAAGGACTCTACACCTGTGGACAGAAAACAGCTCAACCCCAGCAAGGTAGGTCACTGTACTACTGTATAACACAGTTTTTCCACTGATGTTTGTCAAACATCAGTGAGTAAGTATGAAGTTTAATGGTTACCACTGACCAACAGATAATAGACACTAAGCAGTGGCACTGCCAAACACTTTTCTGCTTTGTCTTTGTTGTTTTGCTTCTTTCCTTTCCAAAATAAACCAAATTTATTTTCATTTAATTGACAATCCTGTCCTCCCTCATCAATGTATTTTTGCAAAGTAAAAACAAAGTCTTTGGTGTGTGTGGAATGGATATCCGGAGGGGATTCAAGACTATGGCCCACTTTGTGCATGATCACTCTCTTGACCATTTACACATGCTCACTCTCTAGGCTAGTCAGGTGTCAATATAGCACCCTCCTCCTACATACATAGGCAAAGTATTCCTTACCCATATGTAGTCCAAACCGAGTTTAAATCCTCACTCAATTTAAACTATTCCATCAAGAATATCTTCAGTTTTCAATGAATGTGATGAAAAACATTCAAGCAAAGCAAAAACCTGAACTGTACAATGCACCAAATCTCAGTTCTCAAATAAACCACCACTTCTGTCTAGGCATATATTCAGATCACATATGTGGAACCCTACTTTGATGACTATGAGATGAAAGACCGTCTAACAAACTTTGAGAAGAACTTCAACCTGAGGCGGTTTATGTACACCACGCCCTTCACCAAGAGTGGACGACCTCGGGGTGAGCTCATTGAGCAGTACAAGAGGAAGACCATCCTCACCACCATGCACGCCTTCCCCTATGTCAAGACACGCATCAATGTCATCCAGAAAGAGGAGGTCAGTTCCATAAAAGGGATGGGCTTGTATTTTATTTTTTTTGACAATGTAAATGGGCAGGAATGAGATTGGTTTGACTGATTTACAGACATGATGCTTTAAACTTTCTACATGTAGTTTTAAATCATCCAGTCATCATCTAACATACTTATGCTTGTGAAGTTGCAAGGGGGGGGCTGGTATTTATCCCCAGTGGTCCACTGGCGAGAGGTGGGGTACACCCAAGAAGACAGGACGCCAATCCATTGCAGGGCAAAAAGAGACAGACAGGACAAACTTAACAGTGATGTTTTTGGATTGTGGGAGGAAGCCGGAGTACCCAGAGAGCCAAAGCGTGCATAGGAAGACCATGCAAAAAGACCCTGTTCCAGGATTCATGTGATGGGTTGGGGTCCTTTAGTTTCTAAGTAATGACTGTTTATGTTTTTTGGGACTGGGATTTTTTTCCAAGCTGCTTAATTTGTCTTTCTTTTTGGGGAAAAGCCAAGTCAGTTTGTCCAGCAGCTGACTGACAGTGCTCAATAACAGGTATAAAAGGAGCAGAACTGCATAACCTTATAGCACCATAATGCTGGAATAAACAGCAGTTATTACAGCCCTTAATCATAAAAATGTTAAATCATAAGAGCTTTTTTGAAACTGACTGGTTTAAAAAATACCAGTCATGGCTTTTTCACACAGTCATGATCAGCATGAATGTGTGAAACTTTATTGTGGCTTCATACCAGAGACAGAACCCATGCATGTTTGACATTAACGCCATTACATTGCAATAATTTTACCTCTCTATTCCTTCTAGTTTGACCTTACTCCTATAGAGGTGGCCATAGAGGACATGCAGAAGAAAACTAGGGAGCTTGCAGTTGCCACACATCGGGAGCAACCCGATGCTAAGATGCTACAGATGCTGCTACAAGGCTCTGTGGGAGCCACTGTTAACCAGGTAAGCAGGGTTTCAGATTTATTTTTCAATGAAAATAGCCCCTGGTTTACCATGATGGACATTACTAGTGCAGTTGGCAATAAGAACTCCTAAGATGACTCCTGCTCTTTTGTCATACAATGAATATATAACAAACTAGATCACCTTTATTTCTGTTATTACAGTTACAATTTTTATCTTAGTCCAAGTCTTCACGTCAGACAAAAGACAGGGATCACACATCAAAGCTTTCATCCTAGCTATAACCTTAATCCTTCCTTTGCTTCCTCTTGATTCAGTTAAACGTCAATCCATGGACCCTTTCTCCTTTCATGTCTCTGCTGCGTGGCATGTTGAACCGGAGGTCTCTTTGATCTGATAGCTTCCAGGTTCTGCCAGCATGGCGAATGTTGGAGTAATGACAAAGCAAGCTTCAGTGTCTCCGTTTCCTTTCTCCCCTTATGTTTTATCTTCCAGTGTCTTAATCTGACAGTTTCTCTCGCTCTGACTTGATGGTTGTATACATAACGCTAATGCTCAGCAGCTTGGTAAACATATAACTCCTGACTGTAATCAGTGCAGGAGGCTGGATTTCAGTGTATGTGTGGATCTGTAGCTCAGACCCAGCATTTATGATGCTAATCAGAGCTGTTTAACTGTGCCTGTCGTGATGTGAGCTTAGTGTGAGCGTTCTGTGGTTTTATGATGAATATAAGTTAGGATAACAAGATTTCATGCTGGGGAAATGGCAGCCAAATGGTGGCGGTACGCAGGCTTGGCGGGGACTTTAGCCATTCAGTACACTAATCATGTGTCCTTCTCTGATCTGATCTCTTCCTCATGCTTTGGTTTAGTGCCTTGTTTCCTAGTTGCATTAGACAATAAGTTAATTTCCCCCCATTTCTAAACGAGAACCATTCTCATCCCTTCTTTTGTTCATATGCTCCCAAGCACTTCCTCTCATTCCTTCCTCTGCCGTGTTTTCCTTTCTCTTTCTTCCTCCCTCTCTAACTTTGTCCCTTTGTGTTTGTTCCTTCCCTCCACTCTCTCCCTCTCCGCCCATGCTGCAGGGCCCACTGGAGGTGGCTCAGGTCTTCCTGAATGAGATCCCGGCAGACCCCAAGCTCTTCCGTCACCACAATAAACTGCGCCTGTGTTTCAAAGAGTTTATAATGAGGTAAGACAGGAGCAAATGATCACCACCTTATGATACACACCACAGCAGATTCATGCAAAATTGAAAAAGGCAGCATAAACGTAGTGTACTTACCACCACCAGTGTGTGAATGACTGAATGTAGTGTGACGTGCTTTGGGCTCCTCTGTACTTGATACAGGACTACGCAAGCACAGGTCATTTACCACATGTAGATGCTTTTTAGGTGAGTGATAGAATTTCATAAGCCCTTTTTCATTTCACCAGTCAGTCTGTTTAGTGTTTTTGGTTAATGTTTTTTTTTTTTAACCTTGTCAGCGGCTGACAAGATAAAAAAAAAAAAAAGAATCAAACTTCAAAGAGACTTTCTTTGTAGAAATGACTATTCTTTGGTGACGACTTAAAGAAAGTAAAAATCCTCCCTAGACATTGTGTGGTCTTATTGGTTAAATTATGTTAATGCAGAAGGCTAAGAGTTTTTCTAAATTAAATCAAGTTATGGCTAAAGAATATAAATTGACAAGAATTGAGTTTTAATTCTTGCCATCCGACTTGCTAAATGCAAGTTTAAATTTGGGTCAAAGTATCAGTCATCTATAATAAAAAGAAAGGCCTTTATTGCAGCAGTAAAATCTCACACTAATAAATTTGAAGCATCATATCTTTATTAGAGGACAGCAGTAAAAGAAATCCCATGTTAAGAAGTATTTGTTTTTAACAAAATTACAAGTGGAATAATTGTTTCTATTACTGCTTTTAATGTTTGGTGCAGTTCTCTTTTACCAAATGACAGAATTTAGTCTTTTCTCACAAGGTTGCAGCATTCAGAGGAAGAGATCTGTGGCCATTCCTCTTTACGCAGTCTTGCTGGGTTTATCCAGAGTCCACTCCTTTTGCTCTTTCTATTTTTTTATTATGTTGAAAAACATGTTTTCAGTTTTCATGCAGAGCTCACTACATGTTTTATTAAAATATCCTGCTATTTCAAATAGTCAGGAACTCTGAAACACTTACTAGAACCTTTGAAAGTGAAACAGACTCCTAGTATCACAGCTCTTGTGTCATACAATGACACTTTTTGACTTCCTTGCTTTATGTAATGGCAAATAAAATCATTTCTCATCCAGCCTTGTTTGTCACAGTTTTGTTTTACACTTTTTGTTATTTATTTTTATAGTTGTTTACCAACAGCTACAGTGTCTAACAAGGTAGACACTACAGCTGTAAAATATATTGTTAATATATCATTATGGCAACTTCAGTTTGCACAATATTCATATTGCACAGAACTGTTTGGAGTGCAATATTAGTTGGCTGGTATATTCATCCAACAATATATTCCAAGTAGTACAAATTTGAATTTTCCATGCTAGTGTAATATATACATTTTCACAGAAGCAGGTGATCACACTGGACACAAATATTTCCCAAAATGCTGAAGGTCAGAGAGTGATGGAAGCATAGAATAGAATGAGGGGAAGGAAGAAAAAACACATATTTTGTGACCGTTATTGTCATTGCGGTATTCACCAATATTATCACAATTGCAAGATTTTCTAAAATTACATATCTTTAACAGACACACATGTGCCTTTTGAAGTGCCAAGATCTCTCAAATTTTGAACAGTGACTAGTGGCTAAACTCCTCCCTTGGTGAAGGTTTCTGAAAGTCAAGGCTGAATTCTTAAAAAAGTTCAGTGTGAGATTATACTGTTGAAATAAAAAATATATATATTGTAAGACTTTTTACACCTCTTTGCCGGGAGTTGCAATGTCTCTGAAGGGTTCTGGTTTTGTTCAGACTATTTCAAATTTTATTAAAATGTAGAGGTCTTTTATATATATATATATATATATATATATATATATATAGACAATGCAATCAATTTGAAAGGATTTTTTCACTGTCTACAGCAAAAATAAATAGGAAAATGTTTATGTTTATTTTCTCTTGAAAATAAACAAAACCTTGAATACAATATGGAATAGAAACTATTTTCATACTTCAGTGCTGTGCTTGAGCTGTTAAACCTGATTATTAATTTCATCTAAATATTTCCACTGTTGTGCTGAAGCTCCACATTCACATTTGGAGCTTTAAAGCAACTATCTTAGAATAATTAGAGAGGGAGTCCTTCAAAAATATTAAATATGCAAATGCTGAATTAGGTTTCGCCTTCAGGCAGTTGCGCTGAGATGCATTGTGTGGAAGATGGGCTCATATTTCAATGTAAGATTAGTTTTCTAATGTGAATTGTTGTTTCCTGACATGCTTACTTTTTCATCCCAACCCAGTAATTTAAATCTGGTCTACTACTTTCATCCTTCCATGAGCAAGTTTTGCATTTAGTTGAGTTCTAAAGAAAATAAACAATGTTTTCCTCATGGATTATGAGGAAAAGATTACGTGAGGAAGTCCTTCATGGGGGACAGTATACTGCGAAGGAGTCGGAGCTTTTGCATGTCTTTGTGCTCAATGACGTAATCAAGCCAGATATGAGCATACAAATCTTGTAAAGTTTGTAAGATGCTGACTTAATATGAATGTTAAATTAGGATAAATAATCTGAATATTATTTATGTAATTCCAAACATGCAAATATAACTCATAAGTTTGTATCAACATCTAGCAAATGATCTTTCCTGAAGCAGATGGAGCACTACTGAAACTGAGTCTCACGTAAAAAGCCGAAAGGGGAAAAAAATAATGTGATGGTAATTGTGTGAATTCCTCTAAAGTTCTTATGCTTGATCCAAATTCCTGGACAGCCTTCTCTTTTGCAATACACACATCTGCTTTAGATGGGGGAGTGTGTAGTGTAAGGCGCTGATGGACAGTCTGCAGGGAAAACAAGGAGACATTGTTGCTGATCTGCTGAAGGTCACAGACATTACTGTGTGCCAAGTCTGGCACCACCTCACACAACAAGGCAACGCAGCATATGCATAGACAACTAAAACAACGCTGTGACGAATTAAGCACTTACGGTTGATATGAATCTGCAATTATATTCATTACACAAGGAAATCAAATTGCCTTTTTCATTCCATCACTGATAATCATGACTCATATGTAGTTTTGCCTGTACTTTCCCACTCATTTTTACAGATGAACGTCACACAATAGGGCTTTGATCTTCTTCTTTCTCACCCTCTCTCCTTCAGATGCCAGGTACAGTGGGAGAGTCTGTGCTGCTGGATGCCGTCTAACACATTTCAAAACAATGATAACAAGCTCCAGGCTTTTCTTTAAGCTGTCCAAGCAGGAGCTTCCTCTGCAGACACACACTGACTAGCATGGAGCAAAAAAAAAAAAAACAACAAAAAAAAAAACAATAGGAAATGACCATGAAAGTAGTTTTGCTAAAGCTGAATCATCAAACAACTATATACCGTCCATTTGATCAGCTGCTGTTTTTTAAAACTATTTTACACTTTGGTATGACATTGTACTTCGTTCAAAACGGTTGTCAATGCAAATAAGGTTGTGTATATTTAGGAAATTTTTATTTTATACATTTAGCAGAAATTTCATTTGGATAGGCAAATTGTTGCCTACACAAGGTTTAGACAAAATTAATTTTCTGTTGCAAATAAATTAATAATTGCGAAAAGCATTGATACTGCTTGAATAAAAAAAATCTATATTTTTCTTCACAAAAGGCTATGATCTTTAAACTGGGTAAAGGTTTGAATGCATCTAATTATTACATGTATCTAAATACCTATGTATATCCCACATACACTCTGATAGTGTCAGTTCCTGTTTTAATTGAAATGAAATGTCAAATTTCCCAACAGCTTCAATGATTCCAGTATTGGATGTGTAGTTTTGACCTGTGCCTTTGGTGCACTTGTTTAGAATAATTGACTTATGGGACTTATGGGACAGCTTAATTACAGGACTTTCTAAAGATGGTGGGAGTGCAGAAGTTCAGACCTTATGTAGAGTTTTCTTATTAATCACTACTTTGAAAACAGTAAACAAAAAGTAATTTTTCTTATTGTTTGCAAAACATACTGGAAGCATTTTTCTGACGAAGCAAAACAATTAACCAAACCTACAGCACAGGATAATGTGACATTTTTATGTTGTTCTTTCTTCTTCTTACACACAGCTAGTGCAACTATCCCTGCTCCCTTTGCACCGACTTCCACTGATTATGCACAGCCTCTATGAACCCTCCCTTCGACTTAACCTCAAATCCTACCTTAATGCTCAGCAGAACCTGAGCACATCGTCTCATTTGCACCGGGGTTTGACCCTCAACGTCAGAGATTACGCGAGAAAACGGTAGGCGATATGTAAATCAAAACACACCTGAAGTCAATAAAAAAAAAAATAAAATAAAAACACTGAGTGTACATTTGCAAGGGCACCGTTTCCAAAGAATAAAAAAAAACAGTATTTCAAAAAGAAGGCTTAGTTAGGAAATTGATTTTTCTCATCTTAATTTGTTCATAAACGCGTCTTACTTTTCATAGTCATGCTTGCAGTACAGCAGACGGTCCCTGCAGTAACAGGTCCCGGTGAGAGCGCTCAGACAGACGGCGCACTTGACGCAGGTCTCGTGCCAGGACCGCTCGTTCACGCGCAACAGGAAGCGGTCGGCGATGGGAGACTCGCAGCCCGCGCACACTTCTCCTCCTCCTCCTCTGAAATCTGGACCTGATGGGAGCATAGCACTGCCACAGTTACAGCGGAAAGGCCAGAACTAGTTCTGATATATAAATAAGGAGTCTTAAGCCTATCATCTGGCGCAAGCCAACTGTTCCTTCTCCCGATAAGAAAAAAAATGGGAATATCCCTTTTGATGTTCCAAAAGCAAAAAGGTTACACAGCCTTTTGATACAAATCGTATTTAAAGTGATTCAAATTTTAACTTCTCGCTTCATTAAAATGACGTGGTATTGCGTAACATAAGTAACATCATAGTTCCCTTTGACACTGCGCTTGCGACTTTTTTAACATTTTTTATTTTTATTTCAAAACCAGCATGTAATTTCAAATTAAATCTTAATGTGTTCTTATATTTACTTACCCCTGGAGTGAATTTAGCTTACTCTTTTATATATTTAGAAATTTTTATATGACAAGCTTTCAAAAAATATTTCATTGTAGATATATATATATTTTTTTATTTTAAAAAGCTGCTCATAAAAGCCCGTTCATCTGAGTATTGCAAGACATAACTCACCGAAAGGCGTGGAGGACGGAGGCTGTTGCAAACAGGACTGCTGGTTCTCTTCAGTTTTCATTCCTTCTCTCCTTCCCTCAGTGTGATCGCTAAAGACACAAAATTACACAATATCGAAGAAATCATCGCAGGACATTCAAACACCGAAGGAAACCACGAGAACACATGAGCCAAAGAAGGAAAATTAAGCATCCGTCCATGTTTTTTTTTCTTCTTTCTTTTATGCGGCACTGATGTATAGATAATAAATATTAAATACAATTTTCAAAAACTATTACACTGGGCTAGGTTCCAGTCTTTAAATGCAAGAAAATTTAATGACAAAAATAACAACAAAAAGAAAAATATATAGGCTATATATAAAGATATACATATATTTGCAAAAGTCAACGAATCAAACTTGAACATCAAATGTTATATTTCGATTCAAACATGTCAGTAGTTCAGCAGGAGCTTCTGGTTCCTCATTCAGCCCTGACACGCCTACATTGTATAAGTCACTTTTAAAATGTTAATTTTACTTTAAAGGCTACAATGTTTAGGTTTTATTGAAAAAACAACAAAAAAAGAACATGCAAAAAAACATGATTTTTATTTCTCCCTCACCTTCATTTCTATTTTAAATGTTACTAAAAACCTTAAACACTGAACGTAAATTCAGTTTAAAACTCATAGAGGCAACAAAAATCCTAAATTTATTGTTTTTAAAATCGTATTGTACCAGACATATTTTGGTTAAAAAAAAAACCATTCTGAGCAAAATCGAGTCTCTACATGTATATATATATAAAAATGCAACTTTGATTTTTTTTTTTTCCAATCTAATTTGTTTAGAAAGCGTATTCAGAACGACATGAAGGACTTAAAATAGTTTGGCAAATTTTTCAAATGCTAAAAACAAGATTAACTTAAACATGAAGTGTTGTCTGGAATATCAGACCGTCTGAAATCCCTTCTTATGATAATTCAAACTCCAATAACGGTTATTATAATACATTAACTTTTAAAACATAGGAAATAAATATTTGGGCCGTTCTTTCACAAAATAATCAGACTGTGCTTAGAAATTATGCAAATGTACTTATTCTGATTGGGGATCTTTATTGTGTGGCTTCAATAAAATGATGAATTGATTGCCATTCAATAGGTTGTGAAAGCTTGAAATCCTGTTTTTTTAAAATATATTTCCAACCAGTCAATAAAATGTAGGTTTCATTCTGCCCATTTAGCAATTTAAATGAAACTGTCACACAACATTACCGTCAAGTTAAGCATTGTTTGAGTAGTGAAAGTAATAACAATAATAATAATAATAATAATAATAATAATAATGAATAATAATAATAATAATAATGAATAATAATAATGATAACTTTATTTGAGCTATCTAACAGATTCATTTGATTTTTCCCCTCAATCATAAAAAAGTAGGTCAGTAGATTGACCGCATAACATAAATGTGGACAAAATCCAGGATGAGGAATATATGAGAAATAGCTGATAGAAGAAAAATAGTATAAATTTCCGCACTTTATCCATTCTCACTCTACAAAATAAATAAATAAATAAATAAAAAAATTAAAAATCTGCGAAATTATCATTTTATCCTGCACATTTACAGTGAAAAAACATCCCACCCGGAGCGCTTTGCTTTACAAAAAGAAAGACTGACTCAAGTACAACTTTTGCATCTCACCACGCTGCTTTCTCCGACAACCTGTTCCTGGATCTCGGAGTCTTACCTTGAGGTGAAACACACTCCTCCTGAAATCTCGGTTGGCAACATTTAAATCCAGCGACACTTCCAGCTCGTGTGTGATTGAACAGAAGCGGCTATATGGATCGTCCGCATGAGCTGCTTCACTGTTTGCTTGCGGGGAAAAATTCCAGCATCATGATGCCCCGCAAATACGGTCTATTGTGTCTCCTGATTTCTCCGACAGACGCGTCGCTCTGGGTTGTGGAGTAAAAAGGGAGCGGAGGGAGGAGATGGACGGAGACGGTGGGAGGGAGAAGGTGCGGAAGATGGTGAGAGAAGATGAGCAATAATACGAGCCTATTGATAACTTAGTTGGGGAGGATCTTTTGAATATGTGTTTAGGGTTAGATCAATACTAATAAGGGCACAGTTAAGCAATAACTTTATATTGATATCCTCTTGTAGGCCATGTCAAATACATCTGCTGTGGCTTTGAGAATATTCTGAATCGTCTTGATTCTGGGTTGAATCTCCGAAGCAGCAAAAGGAAATAAGTATTGATAACTGGCCTAAATATTAGGAAAATAAAAAATAATAAACTGGCTTTACTTTACAATTTCTCTAAGCTTTCTGAGACCAGTGGATGAACATTTATATGTTTGGTGTTTTAAAAATATTATATATATATAAAAAAGAATAATTTAAAAATGAAACCACGGAATACAATTAGTAAAATGTTTTATTGCTCTTACTGTTATTTTTTTTAACATGGTTTTGTCCTACACCGAACTATCGCCCTCTTGTGTCTAAAGAAGAAAGGTGCATTGATCATAAACCAAAACAAGGGTAATAATAATAATAATAATACAAATAAGACTCTATTGACAAAGGCTATGTTTAGTTACGTACATTATTACTCTGGAGACTAAAAAAACTGAATAGAAAACCAAACATTTACAACCTTCACATGACAAAACATGATGCTTTTGTGCTGATTTGTATTTTTTTTTTTAATTGAAAGCACCTGCATGTTACATTCAAATACTGAATACTTAAAATGAAAACAAAACAAACAAACAAAAAACATGCTCCTGTACTATATGGTTGTTGCATTTTTCTGCTGAAAGGTTAACAGAAGAAGATTTAAAGGTGCTGTCTGGGTAAGCATCACCAAAGATTTATTACAGGTGAGTTTGAAATCATCAACTTTTCTAAAAGCTTAGCTTTTTTTTTTTTTTTTTTTTTTAACAATTCATACATGCAAATGAATAAAATACAGTAGAAGATGATTTTTAAAAAACTACATGAATGTAGTCAGTTTTTACTGTTTTAGTCACTGTTTTTATTTTTTGTTTTTACACACAGTGTAAAATAAATGCAGTTCTTCAGTGTATGTAAATTGTTATGTTGTCTAAAAATGTCACCTTCCCTCAAACAAAGAGCTGCTCCTCCTTCTCTGACTGGCTGCGTCTCAGCTTCAGACTAGACAGGATCTTCTGGGCTGGTGAGGTCAGGTTGTGCTCAGCAGAGCTGGTCCTCGGACACGGATAGTGAACGCGGTTCTGTCCAACACTTTTCAAATTTACATTGTGATCAACTTGACTCCATCTTGTCATTTCTTTAGTGGACCTCTCTGTTGTACTGGATGATAATGCAGCTCCTGGTGATGTTACCGTGGAATCCACTCCCAGCATGTACTGCACAACCTCTCGGGGACTCAATGGAACATTGATCTCTGCTGTAGTGGTGACCTGGTGGGGTTGCTGAATGATAGCACAGTGGCCCTCTAAGTTTTGCAGAAATCTCTGCGATCCAGGGTCTGGGGAGGAGCTGCGGCTGTTGTTTGCACTACGATAATTTACCCTTTTGGGAGTCGCTGGCTGTTTCATTGCACAGTCTGGGTTAGAGAATCGGGTTCCTAGGTTTTGAAACCGGTGATGCTTCACAGGCTGTCTAGTGAAACGATAATGTGGTTGTGTGCCTGAATCTGAGGAAGATTTTCCTGCAGCTTTGCCTTGAAGATTGCTTGATGTTGCTTTCATAGCCAGGACTAGGGTGAAGAAAGAACATAAATATGTAATTTGCAAAATTACATCAGTCCTAGCAGAGGTTACTGGTTATTTATCTTGCATGTTTGTTAGGCAAATTAAGAAAACCGTGCCTTGTCTGAACTATATTGTAGAAAGAATCACATTTATCTTATTTCTCAATTTGAAACTGAAAAAAATAATAATAAAAATGTATATATATATATATATATATATA
>CAEFZY010072652.1:0-10738 GCA_903066815.1 Brachyrhaphis roseni | reverse complement strand
TCGGTGTTTCGGTGTTTTCGGTGTTTCGGTGTTTTCAGTGTTTTCAGTGTTTCGGTGTTTTCGGTGTTTCGGTGTTTTCAGTGTTTTCAGTGTTTCGGTGTTTCGGTGTTTTCGGTGTTTCGGTGTTTTCAGTGTTTTCAGTGTTTCGGTGTTTTCGGTGTTTCGGTGTTTCAGTGTTTCGGTGTTTCAGTGTTTCAGTTGACACCAGCCGGTGCTCGATTGTTGAAGCTGTTACAGAATAATTTGTTTTCCATCTTCCCAGTAAAGTGACCTGTGAAATGAGTCTGGGTGCTCTGACCTTTGCAGGCCTCACATTGTTTCTCTTGATGACATTTGATGTTTTTCCCAGCAGGAGTCCGGCTCCCTGGTGTTTGGGTCAGCCGCGTGTCGGTCCGCTCAGTCCGACAGGATTCAGGTCTTTACCTTGGAACAGGATTTTAACAGGTCCAGTTGGTGTAAACCTCAGATCTGTTTCCCTCTTTAGGAGCCTTTAAAGCAGAAACCTTTGGTTATTTATGTTAAATGGAGGAAGCAGATGGTTTGCTGTTGCTACGGTAACAGGTAAAATGTTTCTGACCAGAGAGAAAAGTATGGAGGAGTGAACATCAATTAAACTCGTTTAATATTTCACAACATTTGGTTCCTCCTCCTACCTCCATATCTCTGATTCTGATAAATATTCATAAGTTATAGTTTCCCTCCTGGATCATCTGGCTTTTTATTTATTGAGACAACAATAGTTTTATGTCCAGCAGATGAGAAAATAATTTCCCATAGTGTTTTAATAGAGCTTCAAAATGATGAACTGTCCCTTTAAGGCGGCCAGCGACACACTGCAGTAAATCAGTTCCTGTAAATGCACTGAGCAAGATAAATATGGATTTTCTGCCATACATTTATGATGAATGGTTCACACAATCTCTCCCAACCGATGATGTTTGACAAGCAATGTTCTCTTTGAAAGTATAGACATAAAATATGCTCTGTAATCTCTGAGCCTCAGTAGATTAAAACTCTCCGTCCAAATGCTAAAAATGCCCTCAAAGGTTCAACTTTTCTGAATAATTCAGAGCAAGAATGTTCTGCTCCAAAATATCTCCAATATTTATATTTATTTATGCATCTTCACCTGCGACAGACTGGCGACCTGTCCAGGTGACCCCGCCTCTCGCCCGGAACGCAGCTGGAGAGGCAGCAGGACCTCCCGACTCCATTAGGGACAAGGCTGAACAGAAAATGGATGGATGGATGGATGGATGGATGGATGGATGGATGGATGGATGGATGGATGGATTGATTGATTGATTGATTTTCACCAGGATTCTGATTGCAGATATGAAGAAACGGCTGGACGTGTTCAGGCTGTCGGACGCTGAGCGGACCGAGGCCTGTTTGTCTTCACTGCTTTATGTTTTACTTTGTTTGAGCCGCCGGACGGGTCACCCCCCCCCCAATCCCCACACACACACCTACACACACACACCTACACACACACACCTACACACACAGAAGCCGTTCAGGTGTTGGCATGTTGACAAGAGCAGCTGATAAGCGGCGGCGCGTCTAAAGACAGAATAATGTCCTGCTGTCCTCCACCACGTTGTGTGTGTGTGTGTTTATGTGTTGGGGTGTGTGTGTGTGTGTGTGTGTGTGTGACAGGCAATCAGAGCTCTATCTGCAGCCATCAGGACGAAGCGGAGCGTTGTGGCAGCAGGAGGATGATGTTTGCTCTGACATCACTTCCTCCAGATAAGCCGCCATGTTTGACTGTGAACCTTCAGCCTCGTTTCTTCACTCTGATCATTTTAAACCTAACAGTTCCTCTGTTCTTTAACACAGACAGAAACTTTCCGTAACATTTGTCCAGCAGGATTTCAAATCTGATTCCGGAGCTTCTTGGTGAAACTCAACTCTTCCTTCCTTCTTTCCCTCCATCTGCAGATTATCAGCAGAAGACGGATTATAATTCTGATGGGAGACGGAGATTAGCAGCCGAAGTCACTGATGCTGTCAATATTACTTCACAATAACTTTGTGTCTCCATGCAGTGGATATAAACTGGAACTTAATGCTGCCATAAATTAACCCAGGTGGAACAAAATCACAGCAGCAATGTTTAACCTGAAGCATTATGGGTAAATACAGGAAGATGAAATGTGAACAAATAGTTAATAAATATAACTTTAACCCTTCAACACCTCGACTGTACCTTAAAGATAATTACATATCTTTCTTTTGTATTAAATTCCAGATGAGTGAAGATTTTCTTTTCTGATTCTAACAATGACATATTTATTCTCATAACTTATTTTAAGCAAACTGGAATACAATATGAATTTTTTTTTTAATATTCTGTCTGCTGAGAAAAAATGAGTCAAAAGCTGAGAATCAAAGTAAGAACAGGAACATTTAATAACTTCCTTTTTCAAAGCTTCAGCAGAAATGAGTTTGGACGTTAATTGGTGACTGTATGTTTCTTTTATTTTCTATTATGTCTCTTTGTGTGAAAATGTGATAATTAACTGAGCTGTTTGTTGGACAGAAGGACAGAAAAGCGAAGCAATGTGATTATAATGAGGCTTTCTGACTCTTTACTCTATGAGGGCTTGGTGCAGCAGCAGGCATTTGGGTTTTAGCTTCCAGAGCTGAACTGTTGCAGTTTCACTGACAGCATCAGGCCTGGAAAAGCATCAGGACCGGATCCTTCACACAGAGGGGAGTGGAATCCATCCATCCGTCTTCCACCTGATTATAAAATATGTTCTATTTCTTAAAGCTTCTCCGTGCAGCGACAGATAATCTGTGAACAGATAGATCTCCTCACCAGCTGAAGAAATGCACCAAACGCAACCAATCAGAGCCAGGAGGAGGGGCTTAGCGCTGTCAATCATCCTCATGTATTCGCTGCTAAATGTTCTAATGGTGGGGAAACAACTTACAGTTACAGGAAAAAATCAGTGGCCATGCTAACTAGCCTTAGCATTCATGACAGTCTGTGCTAGCTGCAGCATAGCAGAGACACTACATGGAGAAGTGATTGACAGCGCAAAGCCACGCCTCCTGGCTCTGATTGGTTGTTTCTAGTTAGCACTGAGAGAAGGCAGAGGAACTAAATACTTTCACAGATTATCTCCCATAACAAACTGTCACAACATGGAGACAACTTCAACAGATATGTGAATTTTTTCTCAAAGTTAAAAACTGCAGTTTTAAAGACCATCGTCTTCATGGACGGACGGTTTTCAGAGGGAAGTTAAAATCTTTTCTACTCCCAGGTGAAATCAGGTGTTTCCTGCTGAATGTGTCCTGAATTCGGAGCAGATCTCTGGTTGGACGGAGGAGCGTTTCCTGTTAATGATCCATGGTTTCCTTAATGTGGCGGCGGTGTTAATCCCTGGTTTCCTGTTACATAGTGGCTGTGATAATCCCTGGTTTCCTGTAACATAGCGGCGGTTGTAATCCCTGGTTTCCTGTTACATAGTGGCTGTGATAATCCCTGGTTTCCTGTAACATAGCGGCGGTTATAATCCCAGGTTTCCTGTTAAATGGCGGCGGTGATAATCCCTGGTTTCCTGTAACATAGCGGCGGTTATAATCCCAGGTTTCCTGTTAAATGGCGGCGGTTATAATCCCTGGTTTCCTGTAACATAGTGGCTGTGATAATCCCTGGTTTCCTGTTACATAGCGGCGGTGATAATCCCTGGTTTCTGCTGCTGTCCACCATCAAATTGGTTCTGGAGGAGTTTCTGTAATCCAGCGGTTCCTCTTGGATGATGAGCGGCTTCTCGCTTCATGTTTTATTCAGAGTCCGACCCATAACACATTCTCCATCCATTAATGAGACAATAGTCGTTATTTTCCTGCTGCTTATCACCGAGCCTCACAACAAAACAAAATCAATCTGCGTCGCCGGCTCCTGATCAGCGTCATGAGACGGGGCCAAACGGCGCTGAGCGGCCAGACTTCCCCGTGTTTAAGATTCACGGCGCTCCGTCTGCTCCGGGCCAGACAAAAACCAAGTGATCAATCTGATTTCAAACAAAGGCAACACACAGACACACACACACACTCCTCTCCCTCAGAGCCAGTTCAGATCAATGCATGACACAAACTTCTTCAGCTGAGACAAAAGCTGCTATTTTTCTACTTTCATGCATCATTTAATGATGCAGAATAAATAGCTGGGACAACGTTTCCCCTTTTAAAGGCTTGAAAGATGAATATTCTTTTGAAACTATGACCCAGGCCACAAAGGAAGAGCTGCTTGTATAAATCAGAAGTAAAACTAGTTTGGTAGTAATTTTATTAAACATGATGTTAGCATGTCTGAGTTAGCCGGCTGCTCCTTCGTGTGCTCTGAAATATCAGCTTCCAGCAGAAAACACAGAATCAATAGACAATCAGCTTATCAGGCTGTTTTCACTTTGGTAATTACGGCTCTTAACGCCTGCAGGCCCAACATGGGACTAGAAATGATGTCCTGAGCTGAGATTAAGGAGCTTTTTAGTTTTTAATCTGTTGGAACTCAAAGTTTTATTTATATGTGGATATTTTTCATTCCAAATGGGGAGCAGGTTTCTAACGCAGAGCGAAGACGAGTTTTAGTTTTCTGCATCAATGTGAAATGATGCAAACCTTAAAATGATGCATCATAGAAAAATGATTTCAGTGTGAAGTAGAGACGTGTGATGCTGAATATTTTGGTTTGTATCTGATGTCAATACAGGGCCTGTATCGTCGATACCAATACCGATACCGATACCTTTTATTTAAGTTTGATTGATCACCAAACTCCTGACTTCTGGATGATTTTTGTGGTTTTTAATTATTTTTCTCAAACCTCAGACAGAAGTTGGACAAAGTTTATAAGCGTCTACAAAATACTTTAATAACATGATATTTTGTACTTTTTCAAATTATAAAAAGAAAAAATAATTATCTGAGGACAAATATTTTGTAGGTTAAGCTGAGAAACTACAATAAGATCTACAGCCTTCAGCCGTCCCATCGTGATGCTGTCGCTACATTAATCATAGAATAAAACTCATTTATTTGAGAAAAGAACTACAACTGAAACCTTCAGGAACAAAACTGATTGTTTCAGTCTGCAGGAGGTCAGTTAGAGGAAATGCAGCAGATTGTTAATGTGTGGAAACATGAAGGACTAAATCAGAGGATGTTTTTAGGCAGGAATGAATTTTCAGTAACGAGTTTCAGGGAAACATTTCTAATAAATCTGCAGCGAAACGAGAAACTCAGTGCAGCTGCAAAGCAGAGACAAAACAAGAGAAAAACATCTGGTTCTAGTTCAGGACTTACTTCTGTTTATGGAAGACAAACAGTCACAAAAATGAGGTGCAGAGTCAGGAATGATGATGGTTGTTGTAATCTCAGAAGCTAACATGCTAACGTTGGATTGGACCAATCACAATCTTCTTCAGGTGAAACAAATGACATTTTGTTTTAACTTGGCTGCTGGATTTTTATGTTTTCCACCAAAAGAAACATTTAAGACATGAAAACTTTCTTGTTTTGCTCCCCCTGATGGAAGATTCAGACAGGAAACATTTTACTGTTTAAAAAGTAAATTATTCATCCTCAGTTTATTTGCAGCTGCCAAAATCACTTTGTCCATTTCTGAGCTTCCTGCTTTTCAGACTCGAGGTTGAAGCTGCTCACACTTTGAGGTTGAACTGGGACTGAACCCTGATGAGTGTTTTCCAGTAACATGTGGGTCCCTGTGCTGGATTTGGACCGTGACATCTGCTGCGCCTCCAGGCTCGCTGCAGAGCCGCATGTTTGACAGGATGCCCTCTGCAAAGTCAAGTCCCTCTCCAGGTTCCAGCTTCTCTCCTCGTAAACAACCATCCATGTGAAGTCTGGGATGCAAATGTGCAGAGAAGGAGAGGCAACAGGAAAGTTAATTGAAAGTCAGCGGGTTCCTGCTCAGATGTCCCTCCGGAGGGAATCTTCTACCTTTCAATGGAGAGTCACACAGAAAACATTTTCATTTTCAGCCTGGTTTATGGTCATTAAGGTAATTCTTTTTGTGAAACTGTTGGTTTTCCTGCATTCAGTAAAACAAAGAGCTCAGCGCTTCCTTCATCGCACAGAATCTGGACGATAAATCCACGTTGCTGGTTGAGCTATCAGTGATTATTTGGTCTGATTATATTCCTGATTCTCATCTCTAAGCAGAACCAAAAATCCAACATTTTCAACTTTTCTGTTTCCCTCTGTTTGTGCTGATGCTAACATCTGTGGAGGTTTTCATTTAGGTTTCCTTCAGCTAAATGAAATCAGTGCTAGCATGTAGCAGCTAAGGCTAATGTTTCTGAAGAGGCTCAGAACCATCAGGACTTCCTGAACTTTACTCCAATCTGATGGTTGAAGAACAGATTCAAACTTTAAATATCTCTGTTGTTCAGCTCATATGTTTGCTTATTCAATCATTTAGCAACAAAAAGGTTATGAATTATTAATGTTTAATTTGTCTATGTGTGATTTTCAATTAAAATGAATTCATTTTGATTAATTAATTATTGACAATTCAATTAACTTGATTAAAAATTTTCATAGAGTCCCACAACTACAATAAATGTATATTTCTGAAGCCTTTAGCTGACTTTAGAAAAAACATTAAAGTTGTTTCTTGTTTCAAATAAAACAGTTCAAATAAATTATTGAAGGCCAGAAAATAATTTAATATTTATGTGAGCCAAATAAAACAAAATAAAAAGCTAAATAAGGTTTTGAAAAGCGTTGAGTTTTTCAGATGGAGAACTGGACTTCCTGCTGAGATTCCACTCAGAAACCGGGTGTGTGTCCTCAGCAGGTTTAAATCACCCGAGCCTCTGTGGCGCCTGGAATTAGGTGAAGGACAAACTGCAGATTGTGATTCATTGCTCGCCCTCGCCTCATCCTTGCTGGGGAAGTAGAACCAGAGAGAAAAGCTCCAGCAGCTTCCAGGAGTGTGTTCTCGCAGCGTTGGTGTGTGTCCTACTTAGAGCCGGCTGTCAGCAGCGCTGGCATCGGGGATCCGTGTGCAGTCAGCTGCTGCCGGTCAGAACGGACCGGACCGGTCATTAGTGGAACAACGGCCGAGTCCACCATGAGCTGAGCTGGAAGTTTTCACAGAAATCTGTTCAACTGAGAGTAAAAAGCAGGAGCCATGAAAGCTGAAAGGTAAAGATTCAGCTTGTTAGAGCAGACATGTTCATAAATACTACAGGTTAGGTGATACAGCAAGAATACATGAAATAATAGAAACAGGTCATTTCTACATTATGACTCAAACTAAAATAGATCAAATTATCGTCCTAAAGAGGTCAAAGATTCTCTTCTTGTGTCATCCTGCTTCACAGAATCATTTAGTGTTTTTAAGGTTGAACTTGGTTCCTTTTCCTGCTGAACCAGCAGCAGGTTTCAGTCCAACAGCAACAGATCAGTTGAATTTTGGGACTGAAGCTGCTTGCAGGTCGTTTTGTAAAATTGAATAAAGTTATTCTGCTGGTTCCAGCATCAGCATCCAGGCCGACCTGCTGGCTCTGAAGGAGCGATCACAACAAAAAGATTGTTCTACATTTAATGGGGTCTGAGGCGGAACCGCTGCCTGCTGAGCTGGAATCAGGATCTTCACTCTTCTCCTTTGGTTCCCTCACATAGGAAACCATGATCCTGTGTGAAACGAAAAGAAACATGAAAAATAAAATGTGTTTTTGTATGTTAGTCACACGTTCCTTATTGTATATCTTCAACAGTTGTTAGCACTGCTAGCTATAAATGTAGCTGTGGTAACACAAAAGCACCAATTACATTAATGCTAAAGCGCTATACTCACATGATATTCAGTGGAAGCTAATGCTAAAGCGCTATACTCACATGATATTCAGTGGAAGCTAATGCTAAAGCGCTATACTCACATGATATTCAGTGGAAGCTAATGCTAAAGCGCTATACTCACATGATATTCAGTGGAAGCTAATGCTAAAGCGCTATACTCACATGATATTCAGTGGAAGCTAATGCTAACGTGCTATACTCACATGATATTCAGTGGAAGCTAATGCTAACGTGCTATACTCACATGATATTCAGTGGAAGCTAATGCTAACGTGCTATACTCACATGATATTCAGTGGAAGCTAATGCTAACGTGCTATACTCACATGATATTCAGTGGAAGCTAATGCTAACATGCTATACTCACATGATATTCAGTGGAATCTAATGCTAACGTGCTATACTCACATGATATTCAGTGGAATCTAATGCTAACGTGCTATAATCACATGATATTCAGTGGAATCTAATGCTAACATGCTAGACTCACATGATATTCAGTGGAATCTAATGCTAACATGCTATACTCACATGATATTCAGTGGAAGCTAATGCTAACATGCTAGACTCACATGATATTCAGTGGAAGCTAATGCTAATGTGCTATACTCACATGATATTCAGTGGAAGCTAATGCTAACGTCCTATACTCACATGATATTCAGTGGAAGCTAGTGCTAACGTGCTATATTCACATGATATTCAGTGGAAGCTAATGCTAACGTGCTATACTCACATGATATTCAGTGGAAGCTAGTGCTAACGTGCTATACTCACATGATATTCAGTGGAAGCTAATGCTAACGTGCTATACTCACATGATATTCAGTGGAAGCTAATGCTAACATGCTAATTTCTCCATGTTGATACCCACCATATATAACCCTAACCTCAACAGGTTTTATCAACAGATTTAAACCCAACGCTGCTTCAGTCAGAAAGCACAGCTATTGTTTTACAGTGATGCATTCTGGGTAAAGAATAAGAGCTACACAGCACTTCTAGCTAGAAATGTGAAGTCAATAACCAAAACTTCAACACAGATGTTGA
Organism: Brachyrhaphis roseni; assembly: GCA_903066815.1. NCBI lineage: Eukaryota > Metazoa > Chordata > Actinopteri > Cyprinodontiformes > Poeciliidae > Brachyrhaphis > Brachyrhaphis roseni. Next base: position 1,846 of record CAEFZY010072652.1, on the reverse strand, counting down.
ACTTTATTCTGCTGAAAGTTTACGCCGAGTTTATTAGCACTTTAGAAGTTAAACAGGAAATTAATTTAGGGGATTTTCAACGTTAGCAAAAGAGCCAATGTGCTAGTTAGCTCTGCTATTAGCACATTTGCACATTAGCATAGGTCTGCTCAAAACATTTTATTGCTCCAGCTGGATTGAACTCCGTTCATCTTCTCATCAGATCAATATCTAAATCTTAAATGTTGTTTTCATGTGGTGGAAGCAGAAAATCATCAAAACTAACAAATAGGATTTATTAGATATTCCTGCATATTTAGCATTATAACAACATAATATAATTTAACTGTAAATAAATCTGTAAAAGCCTAAGATGAATAAAAGCAGCCAGGTGAGCAGATGTGAACTTCCAGTAGTTATAATCACATGATCAATACATAAAGATAATTAATTAATAGCCAGATGTTGACAGTCCTCTCAGGTCTGTTTCTGCTCATATTCTCAGACTTTTCCCTTCATATCAAAGATCAGCCAGTAAAACGCATTAAAAGGAGCAAAGCGCAGAAACTCCCATCAGCTGAAGGATTTCTGTGGGAGGAAATAGTTCCTCTAATTAAGTGAAGAGGCCGTTGGGGCAGTGAAGCAGGCGGACATAAAGTTTGACTAGAAAATAAAAGATGTTGCTGGATAATCTGGTCCTTCATGCATCCCGGGACCGGAAGCATCGGGCTGCACTGACTTTACGCGTCGGGACGCGCAGCCATGCAGGGAAACGCTGCGGCCGCTTGCAGCTGATTAACTCCAGTTGGGGACTCATTATCATTCCTGCCGGATCGCGCTGGTTGATGAAAATCAGTACTGACGCGTCTATAATTACGGGCCAGCTCTAAATTGGTGTGGAGGAGCGACTCCTTTCAGGATGAGGCCCCGAGTCAGGGAACGAGATGACATTTGGAGACCTGGAGCCGTTTGGCGGCCTGATGGCTGCAGAGGGAGGACCGGCCTCCTCACCGCCTCCCTCTGCAGCAGCTCGGCCCACTTTCACCGCGGCCGCCATTCGCCTCTTTGCGGACAAGGAGAACAGGCTCTGGCCAACATGAAGGCTATTTATTTCCCCCTTCAGCGGGTGGCAGATTGAGAGCTTGATATGCAGGTTACCAGTGGAGGATGTAGGTTTTCTCCGCTGAGGATCTACTGTACTGCAGCCCAGTTTCATCTGGGAGTCGCCGCCTTCCCGTCAGCCACCGCTGCACTGTAAACCCGAACATCAGATTTAACTGGAGAAGGTGAGTGAATGCAACTGACTTTGGTCACAGATTTAATCTAAGTCCAGTGAGTGTCTGGGTGTTTAGACTTTATTCAGTTCATGTAATCGTAATAAACACTTGATTTATTAAGTTAAATTAAACTAAAACTGCACAGGTTCATTTTACTCAGTAGGTTAAATTAAAGAGACAGTCACATGTAACATGCTTCATGATAAAATGTTTTCCCCTCATCATAAACAAAGCTGCATTGTTGATTCTGTCATGTTGGAGAAATCCTTTCATCTCCATGGCAACCAGTCAGCTGTGCAAAACGCCTGGGAGGATTTAGCCCCGCCTTCGAGGTGCAGCTCCTCCTGAGAGCTGCAGCTTCACAGCTTCTGCCTCACAGAGCAGCTCCTCCCTCTCAGCTCCTTCAGACTAGCCGGCAGCAATTAGCAAACAGCTGCTGAGCTCATTATAGGAGCTGCTGCTCAGAGCAATGCTGGAGAAAATGTTGTTAAAGGGTTAATAGAGGAGCCATGATGGGATGACTTCCTGGAGGCGGAGCTTCAGAAAGAGCAGGAGTTTTTAAAGAGACAGTGATCTAATTTGAAGGAGTT
>CAEFZY010072641.1:0-10285 GCA_903066815.1 Brachyrhaphis roseni | reverse complement strand
GACTGACCAACTCTGTCATCGAAGAAATTAATTTAGTAAAATTAATTTAGTAATTAGCACAAACAAGTCATTTATGTCTCATATTGAAGTTTCAAACAGAGCCTTTATAAGTAAAGGCTCATCTATCTATCTCAAAGGTCCAGGATTTGCTTCCCTGCCAAACATAAAGATGAAACGTAAATGCAGAAAGTGATTTGGCATCTTAAACTGACAGGCTGTCCATCTAGAGAGAACCTCAGCTCTGTTAGCAGCTAATTAAATGCCAGCAAATAACAGTTCAAATGTCAAGCTGATAGAGACTGTAAAGTCCTGGGTTGTGTTTTTTCATCCATATCTTTGTTTTCAGTTTAGAGACTTTTTAAAGCTCCACTTTGACATATAATTATAAGTCAGAAGGAGGGCGAAGATCATAAATTACAAAAACTCGCTAATCCTGACAAATGTGACATTTCCAGGTGATGGAAAACCTAGCAGGAGCTTTTGTTATACAGCACACTAATCAGTCATTCCCCGCTGTCACCTTGCACTCTCTCCCCATCTAACCAACTGCAATCCTCCACTGCTTCCTCTCTATGATGTCTGCAGTCGGATACAGAGTTCTGGGACAAAATGCAGGCAGAGTGGGAAGAACTGGCCCGACGAAACTGGCTGACAGAAAACGAGCAGGCACAAATTCCCTCATCTGTATCTCCACATGAAAAGGTCAGAATGTTTTACAGCAACCATGTGCAGGAATCTCTCCAGATGGTGAAGAAAATGTGCAGAAGACATTTAAAATGATCATTTCTTTCCACTGTCAGCACATGTTTGATCAGAAGGACACATTGTTGATAATAACTCAATAAAATCAGCTCTTCTTCCATAAGACAGACAATTTTTAACCTGTTGACATTATAAGACAAATTAAGCCACTTTATGTTTTACTCAGGGTTTAACTGAAATGCATGTAAATAAATGTGTAATTTGTATGTTTGTAAACTGCCTTGAGATGAAATCTGTTCTGATTTGGTGTCTTAAAACGATTCATGTAGTCACAACAAACCTACAGTAAACAATGCATTATTCACTAAGAGCTGCACAAAGTTCTCAGATTAGGATTTTAATTTAATGCATATTAAGGCCCTAAAGAGCCACAGTGCAATACCCAAATGAGTCATTTATTAATAATTATTTACATTTTTGATAACTTTATACATAATTTATAAATCAGGTAATAAAAGTTTTTTATAACTTTCTGTAGCAGCACAGTAACTTATTTGCAGCATTGCTAATAGAGGTCAGTGGGTGGGGCTAAAGCATCTACATCCAAGCAGATGAGTCACCGTTCAGTTTAACAAATCAGGTGTTACTGTTTATTTACGAGCTTCTAAATTGTTGTCTGTTGCTTTGCAGCAAGGGTGATTTGAAATAATTACAGTAAAACTACAGTAAACCTTTGTCAAATTTTTAATAAATAAATGATTCAAACATTTCAATTGGTATAGAAACACAAACCTGTTTATTCATTGTTTTGTTTTGCTGTCTATATAAGTGATTACATGTACATGATCATTTCTTTATAAGATTTTGACTATTTTTTGTCCGACTTCTGAAACTTGTCCAAGTCAATATTGAAACTCAAAAGTCAAGGCATTAGATAAGTCAAGACAGTACAGCACTACAGCAGCCTTTAGACTCGCCAAAGGCTTAAAAAAATAAAATAACAATCCTCAATTTTATGTTGCAAAAGGTTCTAAAAATATCAGAAACATTTTCAATGTTTTGGAAATAAGCTCTTTATAAAGTCATGCAATATTGACACGCAAGAATATTAGTTTCTTTTTTGCATGCCAAATGTATAATTAATTTTATTACATTGGAATTGGGTGTAAAAGCACCTACTGTACACCAGAGTATTCCTGAACCATTCAACCATGAACTGACCTTCTCATAAAAGTAAACCCCATAAGATTGGCATTATGGGCCTTCTGATTCCCAGCACAGAGTCAGATCTTATAGAAAAAGCAGTTTCAAAGTCATCAAGGACAAATGCATGTAAAAAAGAAGGTTCATCCAAGTTTTAAAAAATGCAAGGTTTAACATTTAAAGAGAACAGTCGAACCCAAAGGAGGTCCTTATGGTTCTGATGTGAAGCAGAAAGGGGAGGAGGGGGGGATCAATGCCTCCTGTTGGAGTTTACTTAAAAATCAACAGCACAGGATCGTGTGCATTTTCATGTGAAGGAGAAAAACTGACATTGCCTCTGCCCCTGTTTTTGTTGTTTTCTCCTCTGCTGACAGGGTTACTACTTCCACACAGATAATCCTTATAAGGACTTGCCTAATGCATTTGAGGAGGGACTGAAGAAATCTCGAGAGGGAGACTTGCCAAACGCTGTGCTTTTGCTCGAAGCAGCCGTCTTGCAGGACCCTCATGATTCAGAGGTGAATTGATTTAGCACACAAGATAACACACACACCTTGGTTTGTGGTTTGTTTGCTCTTTGCCCTATTTGACTACCAAAGTTAACCATGGGGACATTCATATTTACACATGCATTTCATCAGAGGAGAAGGAGGGAACATTTATTGTACTGATGGCGAGAAAAGCTGCAGCCAGCACCTGGAAAAGCTTAATCACGGTCCAACCCCACCTTCTCCACCTCATGTGGTGAGAAGCTGTATAGGAAGAATGCCTGCCTGACCACAGGCTGTGCGAAGCTGATTTAGCAGACAGCATCCACAGACCTGATGCTGATTGCCTGCAGCAGGAGTGTTTACTGTAGCTCACAACTTGCTCTTCATCAGAGCTTTCATTTGCTCAACGAGCTGAATAATAGCTCATTCTAGTATATTTTAAAATCTTCCTCTTTTTACTAAAAGAGTGACCTCTTTGCAAGCTCAAAGAGCAAAGCCGTCACACAAAGTGCTTACAGAGTCCCCTGGAACATACAGAAATGTGCCAGTTACTCCAAGGAGAGGATTATCCTGTGGTGTATGGAACTAATACGATTCCCAAATTCCTCATAGGGTGCTTAGTGGCTTATTGCCCCACCATGAATCATTCAGAAACAATTTTGCCCCTCGTTTCAAAGAGTCAAGCAAAACAGCATCGTCAGAGATTACCTTCAAAATAAGTTAATGAACGTACCTTTACATTATAGTTTTTAGATTCCAGTTTGTTAAAATGTTTAGTCATTTTTTTTCTACATAGCAATTATCTGCAGTCTCTGTGTTTGTGTTTTGATTATGTCTGTCACAGAAAATCCCACTCATATGTCAAAGTGTGAAAACATTCATAAGGTGTGAATTTGTTTGCAAGGCATTGTAGTTATTAACCATTTCTCCTTTAAAAATATGACAGCGTAAAGACCATGAACCTGTTTATGGAGGACAGGACATTTAAATGGAAATAAAATTAGAGCTGCTGTTGAAGGGTTTAGTTTCCACCCTCAGAAAATCACTGAGGTCATACAAAAATGGACTATTTTAGTCAGACATATAAAACAAAAACCCTCAAACGTATCTTCAAACATTAAATCTTTTTCTTGTTGTTAAGTTAAAAAGCAGAATAAAGTTTTCTTGTAAAATGAGTTACTACCTCAGCTCTTCAGGAACTGGTACAACTCCTGTTTCCCTGTTAGCTACATAGGATCATATACAATCCCTGAAATTTGCCAAGAAGTTATTATACTCGTATTTCTCAGTGAGCTAGAAGCCAAAGCTGATCTCATCTGTTGGTCTATGGCTGATTAATTTGGCTGGCTCTCTTCCTTGACTTTGCAAACATTAGACCTCGGTAAAAAACTGCCGACACAGCAATTTGTATGTAAAGCTGTAATACCAAAGTGCTTTATTTTTCCAAGGTAGATATAGACACTGAATGGAAATCATCTTATTTATCTTTACAATGTCCTGAAACACAAACTGTCGTCAGATCTTTCTACTCATCATTTTTGCACTTCTTAAATCTCCAAGATTTCTGGCTTGTTTCTCTGTAAGTTTTGAAGTAATCAGTTATTTTTCATTCTTTTTAGTTCAAATTCAAGGCATCCTTTGGTTAATTTGAGCAGCTTGATGCAAACTCTGAAATATATTTACGCTGGTTTTGCTATTACAACATTTTCCACATGTTGTAGTTTGTTAAATTAAATCTGATGTCTGCTGTGAAACTGTCTTACAACCATTGGAATAAAATGGACAACAAGGCAAAATTATTTATGCAACGGGAAAATTAGGATCTATTATTCAAAAGAAAAAGATTCTTATCTTTGATCCACTGAAGATTTGGTGTTTGTGTAATTACCTTTATTGGTTAAAAACATTCACAAAAAGATTTAATTGACTTATAGGCATTTACCAAATCAAGATTTAAACAATTAATTACCCAAATGAGATAGGGGAATAAAATTGGGAAGCTACAATAATCAAACAAATAAATTAAAGGTACATTTCTTCAACTAAGAGGAACTAAATGCTCAGCTGTGGTTGTTGATAAGCTCTGGAGCTCATGCAAGCCAGTTGATCTGCAGCAGCAGCGTCAGTAGCTCTGTGACAGATCTCTGTTTTTTATTCCTTCTGTGTTTGACCCCCCTGAGAAGACACGCTGTGGTTTTTCCTTCCTGCTATTTACTGATATCTATATTCTCTGTTTCCCTACAGGCCTGGCAAGTCTTAGGGACAACACAGGCAGAAAATGAAAATGAGCAGGCGGCAATTGTCTCCCTCCAAAGGTAATGAGAAACATCTGAGTTCGGTTCTGATTTGAAATCTAAAAATAACAAACGATCCTGATTTCATATTTGCTTAGAGGTTTATACAAACTTTCTGACAGTATATGCACATACAGCTGGAGTTAGAGATAAACGGGCGCCAAGATCTTTGCAAAGTACCATAAGTTGGATGGGGGGGGTTACATTTTGTCACATTTCAACTATACATTTAATGTATTCTCTTGATATTTTATGCAATAGATATAACTACAGTACAGTAAAGAAGCACACAGTTAGATAGAAAGATGAAATATGTTTTCCAAATAATACTCAGAAAACTATGATATACATTTGTATTCAGCCTACACTGAGGAGAGCCACCTATAATAAATACAATGAAAGATGAGGTTGTAACATGACAAAATGTAAGAAAGTAAAAGAGCCATGAATATCTTAGTAAGAAATGGAAGTGTAGCCACAGCTCTAAAAAGCATAAGGCCTCCACTAGTTTCTATTGAATTGCCTTAAACCATATTGGAAGAACAATTTATGTAATTTTTTCCTATTCTTAAACTAGAGGAACCCTGCTTGGACTGTGATTGCAAAAGTCAGGGCTCTGACTGGATTCCTCAATAGGAGGTGGCCCAATTTCATTCACAACTCTGCCAAAGTTAGAAATTGCACCTTTCCCAGAGTGTGAACACTGACAAGTGAAGTAAAGATGCTGCTGAGGAGAAATAATCCATATTTTCAAAGTATTTCATCAATTTACTTTTTTGTCAGATAAGCAGATAATTTAGGTTCAAACTGAACTGATTACAAAGCAGATGTATAGTTATTTTTCTGCCTCCAAAATAGTCTTCCTTGCATAAGAGCACCTTTCAAATTTCAGATTGCTTGCTGGCTTCATATTGACTTTGATTGTTATGTAATCACTCCATCTGTGAGGAGTAGTTTGGTCTGAAGTGAGATTAGATTTTTTTTTTTTCTGGCATTAATCCTGCTGTTGCTACACTGATCTTTATCAACTGGCAGCCATCACGTTGCTATTTTGCATCTAATTACAAAAACTTACTGTCTGAATAGTTTTTAGTTTTTAATCATTAAAGTATCCAGCCACTGTTCTGACAACACAAGCACTTGCTGTGTGTAGCTAAATAAGTCAAAACATTAATGATTTATTCCCAGACATGACAAGCAGTTCTGTCCTTAACAAACCATAGAAAGTGTGAAGAAACACACAAACCTAGCTTTTTTTAAAATTTATTCATTTAAAAAAAAGACATTTCTTTAAATGTTTTTTAAATTCAAACATTGCATGTGTGCAAGTTTAGCCAAGAACAGTTCCCAGCAGGAGGCTGGAATAATTTAGTTGGTCTGGGATTATGGTGGTTTTAAGGAAGTTGGCAGATAAACTGCAGCAAATCAGGCTTAAATGTTGCTGAAAGCCAAATCTTGTTTTGGCCTCTCACCTAGTCTCTTAACTTATCCAAGTCCTTCTTCCAACCCTATGGTCTACTTTCCTTTCCTCTTATAAAACCAACAAAAGATCTTCAGTGTTGTATTTTGAAGATATAGCTACAGTAACCACAGCAGAGACACTTCCAATCTCCTGCAACAACACCAAATGAGAGTTTGCATAAATGCAAAGTAAAGTCAAATCAACCAGGTGTGGGCAGCATGAAAAACCTGCTCCTCTGTGGAGAATGCAGGGCAAAAAGAGTCACAGCTCATCCAGGCCTGATGTGCTTCTGCTTCAACTGGTCCCAATTAATGTTTGTCACATCTAAATTTCTCTTTGAAGTCCCACTTTGCATCCTCTCTCCTTGTCTCTGTCCAGGTGTCTGGAGCTCCACCCTAACAACCTACCGGCCCTCATGGCTCTGGCTGTGAGCTTGACCAACACTGGCATGCGTCATGACGCCTGTGAAGCCCTGCTCCGCTGGTTGAAGCACAATGCCAAGTACAAGAACCTGCTGAAGACCAAGATTCATCTGATAGGCTCCCCCAACTCTCAGCGCAGAATGTCTTACGCTCTCAACGCGGGCCGACATGAGAGGTAGAGAACCGGAACTGATCCAACATGGATAGTCCTAAAAGTAACAGACAGCAACTCTTTGATACTATGGTCTTTCTTCATTGGCTAAATAACTCTGAAGAGTTTTATTTTTTTAAAATGTAGTTTTTCTTCATTCTATTCCTAATTTACTTATTCAAATTAGGACCTTATTTCCCCCCCCTTATTGTTTATTGTGTAAAAGAAAAATAGTTGGCTTAATGTCTTATTGATTTATCTTCTAATTAATAAACAATTAATGCATGACTAAATTAACATATTTATCAAATTATAAATATTGATTTGTTTTATTCAATTAAAAAATTTAGACATATAAGCAGTTATAAATATGTAAAGTTGAGTCCTCAGATCACTGAGGAAACAGCAAAAAGAGAATGACTAACAATCTGCTGTGATCAATAATATAATTATCTGCCAATTAATTTTGTAGGTTTAGACAGCCGTAACTGCCTAATTATTTGTTTTAATAGGCAAAAACAGTGCTTTAAATTTAACCATATTTCACAGAAAATTACTGCTCCTAAGATCTCATGGTGGGAATAAGCCTGTCCCTCTTCTTAATTACTGTTTATTTTTACCAGTCGGGTGGCATAGACAAAAGAAACAGCAGAACTTGCAAAAAACAGCATCAAAACTTAAAGAACTGCAACAATGATGAAAGCAGGACTCAATTCAGCTTTTTGAAAAGCATTTGTTTTCAAATCTACTAAGATATCCAGACTGATAAATTAAATGTTTTAGTTCGCCTCCATGGCCAGATGTGTATAAAATCCAGCAGCTAGTTGTGCAGACAGCTACTATAAACAGATGTGAAAGAATGGGTTGGTTTACATCACACAGTGGCCTCACCTGTATTTACAAATCATGCCTCAGTCTGGCAGTCCAATGGACAAACCTGGGTTGTTGTATTTTAAATATTAATATCAGGTCAGAATATCATCTTGCTCCGATGCCTCAGAGTCCAACTGTAAAAAAATAAATAAATAAAAAAATACTGACAAGTTTGTGCTTTTAGTTGTTCCTATTAAAATTCAAAATTAGATGTTTTAGAGTCTCTGTCTTTATGTTATTGGAAACCTTTTTTAAAATTTTGCATCCACAGATGGTATAAATTGAATGTACTCTTAAAATGCCAGACACAAACCAAAAAGCATCCTTCTTGTAAAATAGCTCTCACTACTTAGGAAGGCAGGCTGTGCACTTCATTGTTAATCCGATGGATGCGGTCGCTCCATATATCAGGTTCTGGAGGCCTAACTTTTCTCTCAGTGTAAAATAAAACTTCATCAAGTCATTAATCGTCTCGCCTGTGCAGAGAGATACAGGTAGAACCAACTACCATGCTGTTCCCTCTGGACAACAATCTACAGCACATACCATTACTTTAGTTTAACCTCACTATTTTTTACGTATCCCTGATTCAATCTTCATCCTTTTCTAATGCTGCTCTCAGTGGAAGCTTACATTAAACTGTGACCTTTTACCTATAGGTCACAGTTATCTCTAACTATAGACGTATAATCACTAACTGTGATTTATGTACATTAGATGGACCTGATGTATTTAAGTTTATTTTTATTTTGACAACTCTTTTTCACTCCTTCATTCAATCAATCCTCTTCCATCAGTTTATGAATGAAAGTTCCCACATTGTACAGCACAGCTTTACAGACTTCACAGCGCTCACTCAGCAGCAGCTCTAAGTCACACTAATCCTGATCCCTGTGTGTATGTGTGTGTGTGTTTCTGCTCGTGTGTGTTCTCAGCTCACTGCTGCCAGAGGTCAAGGAGCTCTTCCTGGAAGCAGCTCAGAACAACTCGGACAGCGTTGACCCGGATTTACAGACGGGCCTTGGGGTCCTCTACAACCTCAGCGGAGAGTTCAACAAAGCTGTAGAGGCTTTCAATACGGCCCTGTCAGTCCGGCCTGAGGTAGGAAACCCCTCAAAGGCTTTCTGTCGCTCAATCTGATAGAAAATATGCAGACTAAACAGAACTGAACTCTAAAAATGTCCTTTGCTTGTTGTGGCCAATAAGGCATATTTTCACTGCACCAGTTATATATCTATATTTATATAGATATATATATAACTATATATTACTATATATATAATATATATGCAGCTCTGTAAAAAACTACAAGCCCACTGCACTGAACCCCATTGTAAACCTCATGATTATTCCACCAATTATTGATTTCTGAACTCTTCCTGAACTAAAACATTAATATTGTTGTTTTTAAATGATTATGAACTTGTTTTCTTTGACTTATTTGAGGTCTGAAAGCACTGAATCTTTTTCGTTATTTTGACCATTTCTCATTTTCTGCAAATAAATACAACATTTTTGCTTGGAATTTCGGAGACTTGTTGTCAACACTTCATAAAATAAAAGAACAATGTTCATTTTACTCAAACATATACCTATAAAAAGTAAAATCTGAGAAACTGATCATTTTAAGTCGTCTCTTAATTTTTTCTAGAGCTGCTTTTATAACAAAACAGCAATATTGACCAATACTTATGGAATAAAGTTTCTGTCCTTAGCAGGTATTTGGAAGATAAACGGATACAAAGTTCAACTCTAGTTCATATTTTAACATACCTGGAATAAATGGCTCATATTTAGGTTTCCGGGAAGTGTTCTCCATGTAGTGTCAAAATAATTATGAAAAGGAACAACAAACTACACAGTGTTTTCACACTGTTTGCTGTTTTAGTGTCAGCATTTCTTTTCTTCTCTTAAATTTCAGTTTTTAACTCAAAAACCAAGTAAATGTCTGAAAAAGGAGACCAGAAAACAGCTTCCAGTAACTGAAATAACACTTTGGCAAGCAGTTCCTGACTTTATAAACACATTTCTACCTTCATTTGACTTTTTATACCAGAACTTGTAAATTTAAGAATATTAAAGTTATGTCGTTGGCTGAGTGTGGAGCTGCTTTTGAATAAGCCAGGGCACATACTGCGGTGTCCGAGGAAAGAAGTCTTTGTACTCGCTGGGTGGTTCTGATATCTTTCTTCAGCAGTTTGTCCAAAATAGTTCTGACGTTTGTTCCTCTGTGCACAGTAAAATCTACCTGGCTAAAAGGAGTTAAAATTGCCTGCAGCTTCAGAGACTCCAGATGGAGCAACCTAAGGAGTGTATTGCGTGAGATACAAACACTGCAAAAGCTGTAAAGAAAAGGTTATGTAACATCGCACTGGATTAAATCTACATAGCAGTGTGATTTCACACAATATGCAGTTTTAAAGAAAAAAATATATATCTGTAGAACTTGATATAAACTGATAGCCCTGTTGGTTCTTGTATGTACAGAGGTTTTGTTGATGCACCATGGATGAGTAAATTAGTGCACATTTAGTAAACACGTATTTTTGTCTCTTGCACAGTTCTGCAGCTAAAAGTAATTAGGCTAAGAGCCAGAGGTGGATCTGAGTCATGTTGGCATGAGATTGTGACTATTAATCTGCTGATGGTTTTCTTTAAGAGTAAACATTTCAGTTTATAGATTTATT